>JAGDQP010033037.1:0-20914 GCA_022664845.1 Lepisma saccharinum
TTTTTTTTACAGTGATCAGTGTCATCTTTATTCCTCTCAGTAGGATCTTGCCTGTTGTCTAGGAAAGTGAAGAGAAGTTCTGCAATGCTAAAAATGTTCAGGATTTGATGTGATAAAGTCTTCTAGTTGCCTCTTTTCAAATATATAATATACTCATCAATGCTGATTCGTTTCAGTGGATAGGATTCTGAATTGGATTCACCATACATTCGCCATCGTCCTATTTCAATTGATATTTCAGTATCAAAGAATGCAAATTTAATAAGTTGTTCTGATAGATACCATCCAGACCTTAGAAGTTTCTAAGTGCAATATTTGCAATTGTCATGTTTCCTCCTGGTGCCTTTTTGTGTCTTTCTACAAATGTTGGGTTTTTATAGGAGCAGAAACAGCAGAGGGGAATTGCAACCATATCCTAATATATATGCAAAGAGACAAATGTATTGGATTGCAGATTCATCTTTCTTTGTAAGCTCGAGTTGGTTCCTGCACATCCACATTTTAAAATAATAAATAGATTTCGACATCCATCTAGCGCGATGAACTCCAGAAAATGCTTTAAAAAAATAGTTTCTCATGAACTTCTCCTAGAAATAGATAATTTTAATAATTCTCGATAGTAAATTTTTGGCTGAAATCTTAATAACTGACTTTGGGCAAAGGTAGGTATTCTACCTTCAATATCTTGATGCCTAATATTGCTTGCTTATCTGACCAGGCTTTAAAGAAATTCTCATTATCAATTGATGGCCATGATTTATGAAACCTCTTTAAAATTAGTATGCCAGAACCGCTGGAGGAACCAACTAAATGTGTGAAAACAGCTAAAATTCTCAAGAGTCGGTAAGGTAAAAACTTGGATTTTTATATGGGCCAGTCTAGTAACTTTAGACTTCGGCCCGTCACGATGTCGGTAAGGTAAACCATATCTTGGTTCCTCTTTTGTTCCAAATGATTGCAAGCACAATCCCTCCACAGACTTAACCTTATACGTATTTTATATCCAAATTCTCTATTCCGTGAAAAGCTGGCGCAGCTGTTTCAGCAGCCAGCTTGGGAACACTAAACAACTGGTCAACACCTTATCCAGATACCAAGATTGGAAGACAGTCTATCATTTATTTTCTTGTTATGTCCTTTAGCTTGTTCCATCCCAATGAACAGCTAGGGAACATTTGTTCTAAACAAGTACATTCAGACAATCGCAATGTAAAAAGTAAATACAATCTGAATCATAGAATAAGTTAAAAAAAAAAGTTTGCCTTTTGCACATAATGCATTCAACAAAACATTTTAACAACAGATTGGTTTGGTTCTTCGTAACGCTGAACAAAATGACAAGGTACCCATACAAAAGTAAACACTTCAAATATAAGGAGCACCCTAATACAATAATATATATTGATAGATATCGATACTTTACCGCTTCAGAATGGTAATGATGAATGTGATAAATTTAATAAATAGAGAATATATATTTAAACAAATCTGAATTGAACGTTGCAAAGGAATACAAGATAGACAAAAAAAAAGTTTGTTTTGGTATTTCGTTATTATTACAATCCTTTTATTTTATTTTTATGCATAGAACATAAGAAACACGTACATTCGATTAGACAAATATTTGCATCCTGAACAATTTTACTTAGGTTAGCTGTTAATGCTTCTTTCAGGTAGCATTAATTTTACGTTGTGTTCCTTTCATTAGTGCCATAATGTTATGCAACTGCTATTTGATGAACGATAACGGAACAGGGCTTTAAAGAGTTAAGAAGTACGTGTATATATAATCTTTCAGTATACTACCTCTTTACGATCGGAATGTAACAAGGTTATTTTAACAATGTGTTACCATTTCAGAAAAGATTTAATGCATCCTACCACAATAATCGTTTATGGAGAATAACTACCATTTACAGAGGTTAATAACCATAATTTTCCAGTCAACTGCCTGCTCTCTGGAGCTTTTTATTTTAAACAACTAAGGTAGCACATTTTAGTAACCAGTGTACATTTTAGTAACAACGTCCATATTTTCTTAGCTGATGCTTTCACAGCATTGAGAAAACGGAATATAGATATGGAATTTCTATTTTGTAGAAACATTACGAAGCAATGAATATAATTTATGCAGTGTTATGTACGTAGTAAGCGTTAGAGTTAAGAAATATTATCATAATTTTATATTATAAATTATGATTGCTATGGAACATTTGTTATCCAAGCATAAAAGAAGAACAAAGAATGAAATGTGTCAATTTTATTGACATTGTAGTGACATATTGATTCTTGAAACGCCATATTTAAAATATATAGTTTGTGAAATGGGTGGTCTGATATGAGAAGATCAATATATATATGTCAGAATGGATTCGTATGACAGCTTTATGATATAAGTAATATGGCAAATAGTTCGTATTAAGAAGTATGTAATTCTAAATGTGAATAATCATCTGACCAATGTGCACATCATGGTGTAATTGGTTTACTTCGGGGTAAAGTATGAAATTATATATCTTTACAATAAAGTTTAATGAAGATTACATTTTAGATTAATCTATTCATATTGCAAGTATGGATTGTGGAGATGGTTTTGGTAGGAGAGATTTTAGATACCACCTCATACGACATTGCCAGAGCAAGCAAGATTCTCTCTCGTACTACCAAGGCATTGTCCTATATAATAAAACAAAGAAAGAAATAAAAAATTAATAACAATGGCGAAAATTATTAGTGGATTTCGGACTTACGTTATTCAGAAATAATATAGCAGTTATATCTGAGTCTAAAATACATTTTTACAGTTTTGTTACAATTATATCGAAAAATTCTTTCTGTATAGTGCAATAAATAATCTACCGGAAAAAAGGAAACAACAAATATTGCTGACCTCAATGTCACCAAAAACATATGCTAAATTAAAAGATATGGTGAAGCCAAAGGATGTAACAAAACTATCGTTCATACAATTAACAGAATGGCTAACGAAGATATTCAGAAAAATTACGAACATTACTACTGAAAGGTATAAGTTCCATAAAATGACTCAACAACTGGGACAAACTATCCAAAATTATATTGAACAACTGAGACGTCAGGCTTCAAATTGTCGTTTCGGAAGTTTCGAGAGTGAGGCATGCAAAGACCAATTGCTTCTTGTGGTATTGGATGTTTCATTACGAAAACGATTACTCCATAAAGAAGATCTTTCTTATTACAAAGCATGTTCTTTGGCACAGCAATCTGAAACGGTAGAAAATCAGGGAAATATTTTGAGTAGTCCTATAAGAACATCTAATGTGAATAGAGTACAGGATCCAGTATATCCTACTAATAAAAGGTTTAAGAACCATCTGGAAATGTACCTACTAATATAATAGAATGCCGATCTTGTGGATATAAACATGTAGTAAATAGATGTCCGGCTTATGGAAAAGTTTGTACTTACTGTAAGAAGAAAAATTATTTCTATAAGCAATGTTATGCTAAGAAGAGAGGCTTACCACCGGCTAAAGTCAATACTATAGAACCTACTGAGAGCAATTCAGTAAATACAGATGTTCAAACTGATGATCTAGAAGTTGGTATATCTATAAATGACATCTGGGTAGCAAATATTGAAAGACACAACCACACAGAGCAGGACAGGGGCACATACACACCTCAATTAACTAAAACCAGAACAAACTGAACCGTGTCACCTGAGAACACAAAAGGTTCAAAACGGGATAAGCGCCGGGCAAAAACAACCTAAGTGCTGAACATCAGAATACTACGGACGCTCCCCAGTGAAGCCTCGCCATCTTCACTACTACAAGGTGCCCCAATGTCTTTGTTTCCCCTAAAGAAGGGTGAGAAAGAAAAAAAGTGAACTTCACTTTCCTGTGGACAAGTGGGTAACGCTCGCGAGGAGTCTACAATGACACTCAGACTGGAAGCCGACCAGCTGGACCAACTCAAGCGAGTCACTCGAGAGCTAAGTCACGACTTCACCAGCCGAGGCCATGACCCACGGCCACATAACGTACGAGAAAAATAAAACATCAGACTATCAAATCAAAGTAAACATCATCACTTATCACCAGGACACGTAAGTACCGGGAAAATCCCGAAGAGGGAGCACACGATTACCGAAGGATAACTAAAATCCAAAATATAGCACAGATATAGACATGAGCATAAGCGATGGAAAAAAAGGGGGAGAACAGAGAAGGAAAGAATTCCCCACCCCATCAGAGAAGAGAGCGCAGAGAACAACCCACATCACCGCATGGAAAAATGCCACAGTAGCTCAAGCGTCCATACACACAGACTTCAGACTGGAGGTGATAAACCAAAGTTTATCCATAAACTTATGCAAGTCACCGAAGTTACCTTTAAAAACTCAAATAATAGAAAAGGTGGCAAAAATTAAACATTCTGATTCTCTCACAACAACGAATAAATAGCTAACGCTCACACGCACCAGTAATGGATCACGCACTACAGTAGGACCTACAGTTGAAAACTGCACTAGTGACATTCGTCGCATTCTAGCGGAAAGAGGAAAAAGTAGGAGAAATAAAAGTTCTAATATACTACCTATCTGCCAGAAGACAGCGATATTGTATCAGTGTACAAGGTCACTGTAGTAAATATTAAACTCAACGTAAAAATCCATTTAAAAAAAAACACTGAAAGTTTAATGTGCGTGCAGTCACCTTAATACGAAGAAAAATCAATTCACTATAACATTTGTACTGTACGCGACAGTGTAAGTTCAAAATAATATCTGCATAAAGCATCACGATTCAAATTAACTTAAATATTAGCTACTCCTACATGCGATTTCAATAAAATGTTATAAACCCTTTTTATTCATTGTTTATTTCAATAAAATAACAGAAAGATCAAGTTATTGAACACAAATTATTCCAAAATTCAAATTGCCATAAGTATCGAAGTTCATTTGAACGAATAATAATAATAATAATTTACATTTGAGTTGAGATTAACATCTCTTGAGGAGAGAAAACCGACAGTTCATAAATTTGTTTAAAAAAAATGTATATTTGAGAATCACTATTCAGTCCATGGAAATTCATTCAGTTATACAAAAGTCGAAATTTATGCTTTAACAAAATCGTTTCGTTTTAAAATTCAAGTCCAAAAATGCTTGTATGTAAAAATAATACGAAAATTCACTGTTTTACACGCAGAAGATATCAATAGTAATTATAAATATTCAAAATTTCTGACCCTTTCCAACTGTATCACTGTCACTATAAAATATGGGCCAGTTCCACTGTAAGCACTTTTGAATTTCAATCATTACATCATAATATGACAAATCAAGATTTTTTACATATTATCGGTGTTTCGAAATAAATATTTGAAATTTCATAATCCAAATTTGAATATTATAAGGGTTTAGCGATCAGACAGTTCTGAAACTGGTTGATATTTTAAATATAAACAATCGATACGGAACCAAAGCCGACAAAACAGGGCGCAGATACTCAACCAATACCGAATATAAATTTGGTGAGCTCATAGCACTAAACTTCTTGCATGAGTAGCTAAGGAATTTCATTGTGGGAGTTAACAAAGTACAATATTACTTAAAATAATAAAACATTAAACAAATAAGGAGAGAAACAGAAATCTGCTAACGGACTTCAGCTTACCTAAATCAAAGCATTATAACATATGAGTGACCCATGTTTCCTTACCTAGTTTAGCCTAGCATGTCGCAAAAATGATCTTGCACTAGAAATTTAATAACAAAAATATTGCACATAGTGCACAAACAATTTTCACTACCGAAAACAGAATTTAGATGCAATTAATTTTTGCTCGTGAAAGTCCAAAACTAGAAAGATATAATTATTCACTGTAATTTAAAGATGTCTTCTCGATATATATATATATATATATATATATAAATGTCTTAGCGCGCCAGTATTGAAATTTTGAACACGTCTATTTCAATTTCATGGGCGATTTTACTTCCTTTTTTTCAGGAGCTTTCATTTTTTATATTAAACTGTTTGCCGCTTCCTTTTGCCCCTCTAGATCCGGCACTGCCCCACCCCCTCCCATGGCAACGCTATTGTTGTACTGATGGTGAAAGCAAATATCTAAAAAAAATGTTTGGTGTACACGTAACAAACACTTTAAGTTTTGTTACAATCGAATGAATGTGTCAATAGAAAAAACATTTCTATAAACATTCTATACATGTAATGATTTTGCAGCAGCAAAGGATTTTTTAAATAATAAAATACCCATAGCTAGTATCGTATATTTCTATTAGTACAGGCTTTCCAATGATGTTATTCGCATGGGGCTATGGCGTCTGTGTGCGGAGATATACTGTGTACAAAGAAAGAAACTTCATTGTTGGGTATAATGGATGTTATATACATTACAAACTCAGCTACGTATAATGTGTTTGTATTTTATTCGGACTTAATGTGCATTTTTTTATTACCTTCACAGAAGCTGATAGATATAGTATAGTAGTGGTTTATACCAGGTGTATGCATAAGTAGTTTCCCGTTTATCTAAGAGATGCCGCCAGCGAAAAGTACGCAGCGTATTCCTTTGACACATACGTCATTTTGTTCGTCTGACATTAAACTACAAACACACACAGGTTGAGTCCGCCAAACACTAGCGTCTTTGTTTTATCTTTCAGTGATCATGTCGAAGTTTGTGCCTGAAAAAGAACATTTGCGGCCCGCATTGCTTTTCTTATTTAATCAAAAGAAAAAGGCTGTTGAAAGTCATCGTGTGCTGGTACAAACATATGGTGAACACGCTCCATCGATTAGAACATTTGAGATATGGTTTCGACAATTTAAAAGTGGTGATTTCAGTGTGAAAGACAGTGCGCGCTCTGGTAGACCACAAAAGTGCGAAAACGAGCAATTGCAGGTGTTATTGGAGGATGACCCAACTCAAACTCAACAGCAATTGGCAAAAGCATTAAATGTGTCACAAGAAACAATTAGCAGACGTTTAAGAGCAATGGGTAAGATCAATAAACTGGGTAAATGGGTCCCACACGATCTCAATGAACGTCAAATGGAAAATCGCAAAATCACTTGTGAAATGCTGCTTCAACGCCACGAAAGAAAATCCTTTTTGTATCGAATTGTGACGGGTGACGAAAAATGGATTTATTTTGAAATCCCGAAGAGAAAAAATCGTGGCTTTCGCCTGGCGAAGCCGGTCCTTCAACACCAAGGCCAAATCGCTTCGGCAAGAAGCCCATGCTTTGTGTCTGGTGGGACCAGAGCGGTATTGTGTATTATGAACTCTTGAAGCCCGGCGAAACCGTTAATGCACAACGCTATCGCCAACAAATGATTAATTTAAATCACGCATTGATCGAAAGACGACCGGAATGGGCCAGAAGACATGGCAAAGTGGTCGTGTTACAAGACAATGCGCCGTCTCACACAGCAAAACTAGAGAAAGACACCTTGAAATCGCTTGGATGGGACATCCTTCCGCACCCGCCGAATACTCCCCAGACCTGGCGCCATCTGACTATCACCTCATCGCATCAATGGGGCACGCGCTCGCAGAGCAGCACTTCAGCAATTTCGAAGACGTTGGAAAATGGTTCGACAAATGGTTTGCCGCAAAAGACAAGCAGTTTTTCTGGCATGGTATGCATCAATTACCTGAAAGATGGACGAAATGTGTAGAAGCCGATGGCCAATATTTTGAATAAAACAAAATTAATTCCCTTGAAAATTACGTGTTTTCTTTACCACAAAAACCGGCAAAAACTTATGCATACACCCGGTATAACAAACGGATACACTTTTCGTTTCTATTCTAACAAACATAAATGTAAATATTTTATCTAGTGTACTGAAACTGTAAATACACGTTACATCGTGCTTTTAGATACATGTTATTCGTTTCTGTTTCAGTCAAACATTAATATTCGTATTTTATCTGGTGAACATAAACAAATAAATGCATGTTACATAATACTTTGCATAATAACCTTAGATACATGATCGTTTGTTTGTTTTAATATAATGCTTTTCATTATACACATATAACTTGTTTGCACTTTAATGAAACAGTGGTGCATATTTCGTGTATTGTGCAGAAACAGATAACCAAATGTTATAATATTTCTAATTTCAAAGCAAATTTTGGGCACAAATAAATGTTTATATTTTACTTAAAATATATGTAATAAATGCCCAAATATTTTTCATCATTATTTAGTCTCAATCTCAGAATCATCAAGCTCTTGTGAATCTTGTGTTTGATTTTCACATGTACTAAATTTACACATCTCTGTATACTTAATAGGGTGGTTCGAAAAAAACTCAAATACTTATTTTCGAGGCGCTATAGTGCGGAAAAGTGGCCATTGGCATTGATAAGAAAGAAAAAGATTTTCAAAATCGGATATCTTCCTATCGCGCATAGCGTCTTAGTATTTCGAAGAATGATAAATTTTAGTTGTTTTTTCGAAATAACTAAAATATTTTAGGCGTGCTATGGTGCGGAAAAGTTGCAACTGATACTGACAAGAATGGAAAACAAAAAATAGTTAAACAGCATCTCCCGATCACACACATGCCTTAAATTTAATAAAAAATAAAAATGTTTACCATTTTTCGTAAATTTTAAAAATAAATGCCATTTGATATTTGAAGTCTTATGGTTTTCCAGGTATAACACATGCCTTGATGTTATTTTATCAATACAAACTTGTATGATAATTTAATATTTATCGTTTGTTTCATTGTAATGTGAGACCTGAAGCCCGTGCCTTCTTGTTCAGCCCAATCTTTCTTTGTATGTGTAATAGTTTCTCTCTTTCTTTTTGTAGTGATATAAGTGTGCCAGTGTTCTATGACTCTGGTTTTGTTTTAGCAGTATTTCCAGTTAACTTTGCTATTTTGTTCTGTGAGGATTTTTATGCTCATATGTTTGACCACGGACCCATATGTGTGTATCAACTCGTCTCAGAATCAGAGGTTTTCATCTTTCATTAGGTACTATACTTTTCCCGGTATTCCGGTTTCTGTGGATCACGGTTTCAGTCTCTTTCTATTTTCCTATTGGCTATTTGTTAGGTCTCTCGATTATGGAGGTTTCTTTGGTTTTTGGACCTTTTTGGTTTTCTTGTTCGGATCTAGTAGTCATTCTTTGCATGAATGAACTTTTCTTGTTATCCGGTTTACGTTGTATCCCATTACATTGCTTTGGCCCTTAGAAGGGCCGAATTTTTCTTTGCAATTTAATTTTACTGTTCTCTCCTTTGTTTTATTTATCTGTGTTGTGAATTGCATTGGCAATTCCCCACATTTGTTCACTGGTTGATATTCAGCACACAGATTTCGGGGCAGCTCCAAAGATATGCTGGCATAGGCCACATATATGGATAATTTCTTTCTACCAAATTTAATGAAGTTTTTACATTAGAACCACTCTTCCGTCCAAAATATTTCTTAAAGAATTCGAAAAAACTAAAATGTATCACTTTTGTCGGAATATTAAGGCGTTATGCGGGATCGGAAGATGTCCGATTTTGAAAATCTTTTTTCTATCTTCCTTATCAATGCCAAAGGCCACTTTTCCACGCTATAGTGCCTCGAAAATAAGAATTTGAAATTTTTCGAACCACCCTAATACTTAAGTCCTTTCGAGACATGAACAATCTGGTAAATAATACGATCGTTTACACTCGCATGTAATCAGATCTACTACAACCTTTGAAGCTGAAGGTTTTCGCATCCATTCAATTGTAAGTTTGTTTCCATCCAAAACTCATCCGAAGATCTTGGGATCTGAAGCACATGGAGATCTTTTGAAAGATCGTCTCCAAAGTGCTGCTTGATAATTTGTTCGCAAAGTGTGTACGAAGCTGATCAGACTGACCCTTCCTTGCACAAAATATCAGGTAACGGAGTTGATTTAAGGAATTTGTTGGAGTGGATGACATATATAAGTGCTGTTTCATAAATAAGTGGACTTTACTCACTGTGATTGCACAAGCGGTTTTTATTTCAGCACATATTATCCATAGTTCTTAAGATAACGATCCCCCAGATACACTAGCTTGTCAATTCCATTTCTGTAGAACCCTTCGGGCTGGCTGTGAAGCCATGAAGAAAATGATTTTTTCATTTGGATTTCCAGTAGGAAATTAGAGAGTGGCACAAAAAGAAAAAGCGGGTAGCGGCTAGCACCTTACTTTTACAGGGTATTTCCCTCCTCGCACTGCACGGTTTTGGCCCATGGTATTTACCAGTGGCATTATTCTACAGAATATCCATATGAGACTATTTTTTGACTTGTGAATAAGTACTTTCCGCTATATGCTGTATGCCATCTTATTTTCGTAATTAGTGTTCATTTGCCAAGCACGATGAGTACGTAATACTACATTAGATCTTGTTTCGGCGTTAAGATCTATTTTTAAGTGATTTAGCGTGTCTTTGTGTTACTTCTTTGTATTTGCACATTTTTTGGTATGCACCCTGTATATATATTTGGTATGTACATGTTCGTTATTAGAAGAAACATTATACTTGAATGCTGTAGTATTTTTAATGTCCGTTACTCGACTGTTTAAATGAATTACGCATATTAGATGCATATGACGTAATGCAAAAGCTTAATTTATTTTGCGTCAATTAGAACAACATTTCCCAATGTTTTTCTAAGAAATGGTTTGTTTATTGAAATTCGTATTGTAAACCATGAGAGAGAGAGAGAGAGAGAGAGAGAGAGAGAGAAATGACAAGGCCAACTTAAAAGGATCACCTTTTTTGCTTTGGTTTGTTGTTTCTTTTCCCATTCTATTGAATCCACTTACCGGCAAGAGGAAAGAGACCGAGCTGGTTTTCATTTGATTCTTGACATGATGTCTCTTGGGATCTCTCTATTGGAGAGGATTGACTGATAGTATTAAACAATTTTTTTATTTCTTTTTCGTTGCTTTTCTTTGCATAGAAAAGTACAAAGCCATTCACAGTAAAGTAGAAAATGTTGCCATCGAGGTTGATATGGGAGATTCAATGTTAAACTAACACAAACGACACCACTCATGCATGACAGGGGAGGTAATTCGATCATAGCTTACGATAATGCTATTGAATTCACACAAATCGGGTTTAAGATAGACGATATGGTATAAGGGAAGAGCTGACACATCAAAGAAGGAAAAGGAGGAGGTGGAGGAGAGCAGGTAATGATGTATTTGAGACTACGAAAGGACGTAACGTCTCAAGTGGGGAAGACGCTCTAATCAAAGCGGTGATCAAGAGGGAGGGATGGGTGAAGGAACTGGAAGCCACTCGATTGAAAAAAAATATTAAACATAAATGTTGAGTATCAAAAATTGTCATGTGTGTATAAGATAAAGATAAAATGAATTTTATGGGCGGTAACAGCACAATTTTACGCCCGGCCCGTGTCATGTTCGTGTCAAGAATGATATTAAAGAAGATTTATTCATTTGAGCTGAACGAAACTCCAATCAAAGACCACCACTTCTGATCTCTAACCATTGACCTGGTTGACAAGGCGCAATATCAATCTCATCATAAAAAGCTCCTCAACAATAAAAATATAAAAAAATATAGAGAAAAGAAAAAGTGTTGGAAGTTAGAGGGTAGGGTGGGGAGAGGAATCGATCATTTCAGTGAGAAACCTGTTCGGTATCGTTCGACTCCCGTCGGCTTCATCGACCTTGGCACACACGACAGTTACCAAAACCCCTCTAGTAGATCCACTATCGCTGCAAAGGCTTGGAAACACATGTGTCCATGTAATAATATACCAGTACACACATTTGTACATATAAAACAAGTTAAACATATAACTCAGTACAGAAATTATACGAAACCTGTACAATTGAAAAGCAGTGTTGCCAACTAAGTTGACCTATATTGTCCCTAATAAAACTTAAGGTGTGAAGTTTGAACGCAATAAATTTCACTTCGCTAACTACATAAATAAATATTATGGCGAATTTCGGATAAAGAAGTCAGAGTTGGCAACCTGTCAAAATTGTTCGGGACATAATCAAGAAATAAAAAAATGCTATTACAATCTACATCCAATTCTAGGACTTTTTTGCCTCTATACAAAAATTAAAAATCTTCAAAATAAACCCAGGAAAAACTCCCGAAAATTTGAATTTGTTATATCGTCCTTCGTGGTGAAGATTCAACGCAGATGGATAGAGAAATAAATATGACACCTTTTTACCGTATTCCGCGAAGTCTAACGCTCCGTATAAAAAGTCAAACATGCAGATGGAGCGTTTCAGATATCGAATGGCGTTGTACAATACAGAAAACTTCGTTCGTTGCTAAGTTTATTCATTTGTGTGGCATTGCTGCAATTAGCTGGTACACTATCCAATAGGAAAGTAATGCTTGCAACAAATTGTTAACAACGAAATCACTTGTTTCCCTCTCCCTGCTACGTGGTTTTCAATATTAGTAATAATATTAAAGAATAGTAATACAAATAAAATTAAAACCAAAGAAGACAAATGTTTCAATGTTGACGTAGTAAACCTAGGGGTGGGGAAAGTATTTTTCAACCATAACGGGACGTCAGTATGGCTACGTTCCATTAATATAGGTTCGGATTAACAGTCTTGTCCAACAGAGTTACTAGTGTTATACACTATAGCCATATTATATGCGCATTTGACACGCCTAAGAAAGTAATAAAGAATCTTGTCGGAAATAAACCGACTCGTTACATATACTACGTAGGTGTCAGATACGTAATACAGAATAAGTCCTTCACACACTGTACCGAAATTGAGTAGGTGCAATTACGAGCCTAGAGCAATGATGGAACATTGTACTTTGACTACTACATGGATTTCACATATAGAATACATAACAATGGTGGTATTACCCTCACAATCAACCACGTAGGCTACTACGTATACAAAAATACAGGTAATACACTAAATATACTGCTGTTGGGTATAATAAACGCACTACAGAGGTTGTAGGAAAATCTAGGTCGGTTTTCTGTATACTAATTAGAATGAGAACTGGAATATGATAAAGAGACATATGACCCATCAATACGCGGAGTGAGGAGCTAGTTGTTAATGGATTTAGTTTATTCGATTGGTAAGGCATTGAGTTGAGATTAACAGGTTCGGACATGCTCCGATGCTAATCTAGCATTACAAATGCCATACCACATAGGTTATAGATTGGTAACAAAACTGACAATGATAGCTAAAATGGCCACCCTATGACCCGCCTTGCAATAATCAGTAAAAGAACAGTAATGACAGTCGAACTAGCCAGGACATTGATGAAATGGTTACGACCATAGATTCGGTTAATAACTACGATACTCAGTTGTGGGAAATAACACAGTTCGTTGAGTATACAGCATTACGAATGCCCAACAACGTCATTCAAGCAGATAAAGTGATAGAAACACAAACAAACTAAATAAATACGCGAATTAAGCAATTTCTTTTATCTGTGAGTCATCCAAGTAGACTCGAACCAATTGCCTTTGCCTGATTTTATTGGATACCTATATTACACAACCGGACTGAAAGAGAGCTCTATGATTAGCTAACACTTTCTATAAAGCAGGTTCATCGACAGGAATTGAACCCAGTGTCGAGTACGATGGCAGTTTGTGACTGTTCAAGGTTAGACGTGAGTGAGTATTGGATTCTGCAAGCTATAAATGAGTGGAGGCCGACATATTCTGTGGCATGCATTCAGTGCTACTCCGGCATTCCCCTCGAATCCGAATATCACGATTGTACCAACATTTCGATGGAAGCCTTGAGAGATGGAGTTTTGGATACGTTAGCGTTTATTGATACATACAACATAGATACATAGCCTGTACAACATAACTATAGAAATGTATCAAGATCAAGACATACCAGTAAGAAGCTTTACACCCACATATATAAAGGTGATAGCAGATGATGAGTACCTAGAAGCAGTATACAATTTCCTATGGACAAAGGACTTGGTACACGGAGATACACTTTTAGCTTTGGAGCAGGATTAAAAATAAAACACAAATATTGTAATTAAGGAAGTTTATTGTGTAATGGTAATAAACAGAAGTACAAGATTGTACTTCAAGACCATTTAAGGGCGTGGAAGGAACACCCACATGTTTTGCTACAATGATAGCAAAGGGATGTTAAAACACACCTGTATATAATAAATATACAGGGTAAGTCAAAATGATGGACCCGATTTGATTTATTTATTTTGTGAAATATAATGAACATATCTTAATGTGAGCTACGCGCAAGTTGTTTATTGTGTAATTTGTTAGTTTTAGTTCTCATTATTACATAGAACTGTACAGACAATTATAAACATTTACAAGACAAGGTATTAACAGAGTTCAAATGTACATATTGGTTATCACTCTTACGCAAAAGAGTGATATAAAAACATACATTAATAAAGAATAATGTTGTCAAACCGCCAACATACAAGTGTATATTTCATAGACACAGTGGTACAAAAATATCGTAGTCTAACCTCCTGGATACAAGGGTTATCATCTGATATAACCAGTGTACTAAAGAATAATGTGGTATAGCAGGAACAGGATACAAGGTTTATAATGTCATATAAACATATTGCTACAAGAAAGGGTGTCGAACCAGCAGGATACAGATATTGGTGTACATATAAACAAATTGCTACATAATAATTGATACATATCCGAACCACCAGGATACTGTTTTGTCATTTCATATAAACATTGCTACAAATGAATGTAGTATAAACGTCAAGAGACAGTTTTTACTGTTCATATAAACAAAGTGCTACAAAAGAACGTTGTCTAACCATCAGAATACAGTTTAAATACACCAGGATACTGTTTTGTCATTGCATATAAACACTGCTACAAACAAATATTGACTAACTTCCTGGATACAGAAACTGTTGTATCCTAAAAGCATATGAGTGCAAATAATGTTGTCCAACCACCAGACCACATTTTGCGTCCTTGTATATAAGCTATGTAGAACGATGTACACAGATTGATGCGACAGGCAGTTGTCTAACTTGTTATGTATTCCAACTTGTTTGTAAAGCATTGGTAATAAACAGAAGTGTACAAGATTGTACTTAAACACCATTTAAGGGCGTGGAAGGAACATCCACATGTTTCGCTACAATGAAAGCAATGGGATGTTAAAACACACCTGTATAAAATAAATATATAACAGAAATCATGTTTTTAAAACCTTCCCTTCTGTTTGATTAACCACGAAAACCATATGAAACAGTCATATATTTTTCCGTATCAACTGGGTTTAATTTCCGTCGCTTGTGTTGATGTGCAACATGTCGTTTCTGTTGTGGTTTACAGACGACACGATAGTCGGGTATTCGAGTGATATGATTGGATGTAGATTTTCTTTCATTTATACTTCCCCCTTACCAAATAATACATATCCTCAAATGTTATTTAGTTCCGTGTGTGATGGTTCAAGATAATACCCCGAACTTTAATCACATGTTCAAGGTTACCCGTAGCTACTTCGTTTAGCTCATAAACATAATGTTTCAGGCCAGAGAAAGCGATTATACGCGTTTCCCAGCTGGAAGCAGTTCATTTCTCAGCTGACAGAGGAACTCACCTAGATGTAGCAAGCATGGTTCATTACGACGTCTAACATAGATATTGCTATCGGTATCACAATATAGGAGACGTGCTATAACACAATACTCATAGCCTCATACAGACTCAGTCGAGCTAATGTTGGAATAAACACGGTGAGATTAACATTGTTAAATAAATGTATATGGGGTGTTTTCGGTTTCTAAATCACGATATGTAACAAGAAGTTTACTGCCAATAAGATTGACATGATGGATTTTCAGGTGAGAAGAATATGTAATTTTGATTGAATTCCAGTGTTGTAGTAATAATCATAGTTTGCGGAAGGTCACAACTTTGCCCCCATTTCCTAAATAATGAGTTTAAATATATCTTGGAGATGAATTGTAGTCCCTCATTTTTGTTAATGTTATCATACTCCAACTGAATACCCTTGTAATCCAAATAATCCCTAATACACCCTTGCCTATGCTCCTCACTGTGACAGCTCTCGGGAGAACCGGAGGCTTCCTGTTTCGTTTTGAGAAACACATTTACATATGGCCATAATAATCCCACTGACATTTCCCTTTCCCAAACTTCATTAGTATGAAGTATTACATAAGCTTGTTTATGGTGGCTGTGGCGTGCAATAACATGTTTGATTTCACGTTGCTCGTCTGTATGTGTACCTTTTCCGGTATGGAAAACCTCCATACAGGTACTATAAACAACAACATTAGATTGTTATGGGCATTGTATGGTAAAATGAGAATGGCTAAATCCGTAGGAGGGAAAGCCTTACCAAATACAAGACCATGCGACTGATTTGGATCGGGCAGTCTATAATTTATGTAAGATTACGGTTGCAACCGGAAGTGGTTGTGTAGCCAATTTCTCATGGATATGGCGAGGTAAAATCACAATAATCGATTATTACGATTCAGAGTATTCGTAAAGATCTTGAAAACACTTTGTACGTCCGCCTTTAAAGGTATCCTTAGGACGTAGTGGTTCTTCAATTTCGGAACAATGACCGTGAACATATGTTTGAATTTCTTGTGAAGTATTTACTTGTTTGTGCCACTGACATTCCCATATGGATATAACGTTAACTTTACATGTATTATGGAGAAACCCCTCGCTTGCCATGGTTTCGGCATATCGACTATTTAGACTACGACTTTGTATATTTATAGGCAATTCCCTGAGTTAAGTTATACAATGATGTCCGTGATCGTAACAGCCATAATATGCATATGCTGTACGTGCAATTTTATCGTAGCCATGCACTTTGAAATGTTTAAACTGAGCTTCCGCGCCTCGTTCATAGCTATAAAACAGCATGTGTATATTCCATATACTGTAGCCACAGTTTAACTTGCTTGTTATCATTCGTTCCGGGATGAAATCCTAATGCGAGATAACAGGGATGGTATTATCTTTGAGATAAAAGAACAATAATAAAGCATATCACCAGCAGCTATTGTGGAAGTATGCAAATGCATTGAAGAACACGCGTTTTAATTTCAATAAGATTAGAAAACCGAATGAGTGCCAGAGTTAGGACAGGTACGTCATTTTGACAATATTCTAACAGTTCAAGCAGGAAGTCGAATGTTTTTTACTTTTGACACATTCCTTATGCCATATAGTTAGCCTCTGAATCCTTTTCGGATTTGCTCGCAATATCGTAATAGTTCAATTTTAGGTATAATCCTACATAGTTTTGATTGCGCGGGGTATTGAAAAGATGTAAAAAATCCCCCTTCCTAAGTGATTCATCTAGACTTAACCTTTTTTGTAGGTCAACTAAACGGACCCCATAAACAGGTACGTGTCACTGAATATTGTTTATGGTTAGTTGTATAAGTTTGTGTCTACGAGTAATTAATTCCGGTACTAATTGCTGGTGTTCTAATATGTTATGAGCAACAAATAAATATGCTAGAGCACCCACTTTGGTAAACTTGGAACTCTGTTGTAATGCATATGTAATAAATAGTTTCGTTGTGAAATACAAAGTTTCGAGTGCCGTCCGCAAAACCGCATACAGTACATCTATACGAATCATCATGAAAATCTAAAGCATATACCTTTACGTCATCTAAACATATATACGAACATATCTACGTCATCTAAACTGCGGCTATTGGTACTACGTAAATCTACCCCAGCGTAATAACACAGTTCCGTTGGATTAGCGTACCAGTTTTCAGGATGGGATTTGATATATGCGGTTTTATTATACTTTTTATCTCCCTTACCTCACCCATTAGCAATGGTAAGGCAAGACATTTTGGAAGTTGTTCTACAGGAATAATGTGCTTTTGCAGATAGTCTACATAGGGCAAACTGAAACAAATTGGTATTAACTCCGCGGGATCACGAATAGTTGTTACAATAGGTCTAATTGTTATTTCCCGATCCCGCAGAGGGAAATTGGGATATTTTTTCATTTTTCGGATATAATTTCAAATTGAGGTCCACGCCCAGCACCACACATCATGCACACACCATGATTTAGCATCCACCGTTGCACTTCAATATCCGTGTCAGTAGCCGGCGCATAACTACACACATCGTCATCGATACTATCGTTAGTCCATGACATTATATACATCATCACTATCCTGTTTCATGTCAACACAAACACCACTCGAGCAAGTTTCGAAACCAAAGAAATCATAGCTACCTGTGGAATGAATTCGTCAAAGTCCGGTAACAACTCATGATAATAGCTCTAGGCCAGTTCTTTACTTTCCACTCTTCCGAAGAATCGGTAATATCCAAATCAAGAATGTTCTGGGGTGTTGAACACTTTTTAACAAATCATCTTGGTCGTTCGTAAAGTAGATGAGATGATGCTGTAACAATTCGGGATACGTTTTATTTGCTTGGAGTCCTACTATCTTGTAGTAATATAAGGACCACACACACTCAACAACAGTTTCCGAAACTTCATACCCTTGCATTTATTGCGTAGCAAGCTAAGCATCAATTGGATATGTCTTGATTTGAATTTAACAGTATCGCTGAAAACAACCCTTCACACACGACAGATCGTACTGTTTATATAAATGGCGGAACAGATCTTTTCACTTGAAGACATACGTACAAACCGAACTAATATGACAATGGCTGCCCGATACATCTAGGATTCACGGACGTGAACGAAAGCTATTATATAAAGCATTTAGTGGCAGCGGGCCTGCACAGTGGTGTCCTCTACCCGGTAAAGTCAGCAACTAGTTTTCAATGACTAACAGTGTAGTCACACAAAGGTGTTGGATAATTCAAACATGCAATGTCATAAAAGGAACATACATATCACCTGACACTACAAACTATAATTCCACGTTTTTACCACAACGCCATTAAGCTTGAATTCCCCAAAACAGCAATTACCAGTCTAAAACAACAAATTCAGACCTTTATTTAACTTTCCATAATTGCATACTGTGTGAGAGCACAGATTATTTGTCACATACAGGTAGATTTCAGGATAAAGTTACGTTGTCAAATTTAGTGTACATCAATTAACAATCAAGGAAAAACAGTTTTTACAAAAAAGGTTCCTAACATGTTAAAAGAAAACAATCTGCACCACAACGAAAAGCATGCCTTATTATTTTGGAATATTTCTTAAGTCAAGAAGAGGACAACATGCAACCTTGAAATGTAATAACCCAAAACAAATTGTGTGTAAGACGATAAAGAAATCTGTACTTAACAATGTCTTGCAATCAACAACGGAAATTGAAACCACTTTTTACTAACAATCTCTATTCAATAGGGAAAACACTGTTTTTCGTCTTTCTCTACGTTCATCTAACGCAGCAAATTCAGTTTCTCTGCAGCTGCTCCCTCATCCCACTAGTATCTAGTAGGAAGGTAGGCATCGTTATTTATTATAACAAGTTGCCAGCTCAGGACTAAGATCGATGGGTTAATTGATAAAACACTTTGCCAACTCAGTGTTAACATGGATAGCTAATAGCGATGCCTACATTTCTACTAGAGATGTGCCGGTTGCACCCGTTACAATATATAAAGGGACATGCCGGATCCAAGTCAGGTTCATGGTCTTGTATCTGGTAATGTTTGCGCTACTACGGATCTAGCCATTCCCATTTTACCATACAATGCCCATAACAAATTAATATTGGTCTTTGCAGAACCTCTATAGAGGTTTTACATACCAGAGAATGTACACATACAGACGAGAAACGTGAAATCAAACGTGTTTGTTGCAAGCCAGAGCTCCATGGTACTCTGAAACAAGGTTATATATCTGGAAACAGAAATGTCAGTGGGATTATTTTGGCCATATCTAAATATCTTTCTCAAAAAACAGGAAGCCTCCAGTTTTCCTGAGATTTGTCACAATAAGGAGGATAGGAAAGAGTATATTAGGCATAATTTGGATCACAAGGGTATTCAGTTGGAGAATGATAACATCAACAAGAATGAGGGACTACAATTCATCTCCAAGATATATTTAAACTCATTATTCAGGAAATGGAGCAAAGGTGTGACCTTCCGAAAATCACGATTGTTAGTACAACACAAGAATTCAATGAAACTGATTATACTTCTCACTTGAAAATTCATCATGTCAATCTTATTGGCAGTAAACTTCTTGTTACATATTGTGGTTTAGAAACCGAAAACACCCCATATACATTTATTTAACAATGTCATTCTTGCCGTGTTCATTTCATGATCAGCGTGACTGCGTCTGTATGAGGCTGTGAATACTGTGTTATAGCACGTCTCCTATATTGTGATACCGATAGCATTATCTATGTTAGACGTCGTAATGATCCATGCTTGTTACCTCTAGGTCACTACCTCTGTCAGCTGAAAAATGAACTGCTTCCAGGCTGGGAAATGCGTATAATCTCTGTCTCTTGGCTGAAACACTATGTTTATGAGCTAAACGAAGTAGCTACGAGCAACCTCGAACATCTGACTAAAGTACCTTGAACCTTCGGACACGGACCTAAATAACGTTTGAGGATATGTATAATTAGGAAAGGGGGAACTACAATCGCAAACAAATGTTTACCTATAATTATATCACTCGAAAACCGGACTATCGTGTCGTCTGTAAACCACAGCAGAAACGAAGCTGTTGTACATGAACAGAAGCGACGGAAATTAAATCCGGTTTATACGGATACAGACATATGTATGACTGCTGAATACAGTTTTCGTGGTTAACCAAACAGATTGAAAGAAATGAAAACGTGATTTCTGTTATACAGGGTAAGTCAAAATGATGTACCCGATTTCATAAATTTATTTT
>JAGDQP010033038.1:0-15951 GCA_022664845.1 Lepisma saccharinum
AAGAGGGATTTACATGCAATTATCGATTGTTTATTTGATGAAACATTCATTATGTCGAACCAATCGTTCACTTGTTCGATAAACTCTGCTGTGTTGTTGCACAATTCACTGCTGCTTCCGGGTTTGTAATGTTTTAGTGCTGTAGCAATTGTGAAGCCAATTCACGTTTTGTCTTTGTGTGCCCTTGCATTCCAGATGGAGGTTATTAATCTTGGGGAAAACATTTATTTCACTGGATGTTAATTCCACCAAGGCTTTTAGGGGCTCTTGATTAACAAATTATCCGTCCTCTAGAATAAATCCAGCGTCAAGTAACCAGTTTCTGATTAACTTGAGAAGATAATGAGCATCGGGGAAAAAATAAATATTTCTTCCCGTAGCCGGATTGGCAAAATTTGGCTGAGCAGGACTCAAACCTAGTTCATTCCATAGCGAAACGTTCCCACCTCCACAATCACTGACACAACCTACAACTGTAAATCCCACATTTTGAAGTTAATTTTCTCTTCAACTTAGTTTTCAGGAGTTCAGACTGAAAATCTCTTTCAAAATCAACTGGTAGAAAATGATCGGAGCATACGTATGAGGATTCTGGTTTCCATTGGTTATTCCTTCTACATTGAGCTATCCATGTTTTCATCAAATCTGGTTTAGTTGTGGGAAACCTTCGGACAGAGAAAATAGAAATAACTTACAATTGGTCACATTTGCTTGTAGTTATTTGTAGTTATCTTAATTTGAAGCAACCTTCGTTTGTATTGTACAATTGTAGAATTCGATTGCATTTCGAAGTCATGCCATGTAACTAATTATTTATTTATCATCTAGATACATTTTAAACTAGACTGTAACAGTATTTAGGACAAACAAAACTATACAGGGAGTCCATAAAGTCCTGCAGGAAAATAAAACTCTATAACTGGAAAACTATTAAGTTTATTAACATAAAATTTTGTGTGTACTTAGAGCAATATTTAAAGTTTTATTTCTGCTTATTGAAGTTCATCGCCAAACCATCAGTTGAGCACCATTTATGTACAAACAGTGTTGCAGTCTTTTGGGGAAAGCGAGAATTGCGTGTTGACGCTCTGGGATATTCAGAATCACATTACTTTTGTCCTTCAGGTCGTCCAGATGAGCTGGTTTCTGTGAATACACCTCGGTCTTTACATGTCCCCACAACCAGTAGTCGCAAGGTGTAAGTCTGGTGAACTTGCAGGCCAAGGTCTTAACGAACAATTTCAACAGAGATGGATTGGCCGAAGAGGCCCCACACCTTGGTTTAGGACTTTAATAACCAGTTCATTTAGGACTTTAATAACAATTCAATCTGAATATCCCAGAGGAGCACCATCAGCACGCAACTCTCGGTTTCCCAAAAAGACTGCAACACTGTTTGGACGTGAATGGTGCACAACTGAAGGCTCGGCAATAAACTTCAACAAGCAGAAATAAAACTTCAAACATTGCTCTAAGTACACACAAAATGTTATGTTAATAAACTTAATAGTTTTCAAGTTATAGAGTTTTAGTTTCCTGCAGGATTTATGGACTCCCTGTATAATGAAACAAAACTATACTATGAGAGCGTAAATCATCATATTTTCTATTAGATTATTATTTATTTGCATGAGAAAAGTTCATTGATCCTATTGTGTGCTACATCAAAGACAAGCAAATTCTAGATACCTATGAAAAGAAACGTCTTCTCTTCCACCCTTCTTTAACTTAGACCTTGTATTTGTACAGATCGCAACAGCACATGAAGTCCCCGGCATTGTCAAAGAATACACACACACACATTGAAAACAAAACTACACTCGCAGCACACAATAAAGAAAAAGTAAACATACGAATTCACTTTTAAAAGCATCCGAAAACAAGCGGACAGAGAAACTGCATCATATTCATCTGGCGCCAAGAGCCTTCAGTGACGTCACGCAGCGTTGTTTACTTTCAACAAGGCAGCCTGGCTTTCTAGGAACGTTGCATAAAACAAGGAAGGCCATTGACATGTTTGTGAGAAAAAATGAATATTGTAGGCCTCTTAACACGTGCAGGTGCTGTTACAGGTTTCAAACTATTCTAATTTTCTGACTACAGTGTTCTTGATTTTCTGAATTCCCATTTTGCTGGTTTAAATCAAAAATCTGTATCCTCCGTTTTTGAACAAAAGTAACGGAGGATACAACACTATGTGTTTGAAAGCGTAGTGTCGTTCACATTCACGTCAGGTCCCAGAATTTAGAGAAGGAAAGAGGAACAGGTCTGACAATTCGGATAACTTATTTCCTAAAAATCAAAATGTATTATTATCTGCCCTGACTATGTAAACGGAGGATACAGATTGTAATGTCACAATTCTATAGGCTGGATTAAATTAAAATAATCTCCGAAGATTGAATCAACAGCAGGCCAATTTAATTTGCACACCACTCAATCAAATTGGCTTCCCTTGCTCTTTAAAGAAAGAAGGCAATGGAACTGTTGCCAACTAGTAGTAGTTATTGGAAACAACATTCCTACTTTTATCACGTAACGGAGGATACCACCAGTCATGGGACAGAAAACTTTTCTAATTTTAGGAAATTAATTCAAGTATTTGAAAATTGCATTTTATTGTGAACAATTCTTTTTATAATAATGTCATATTTAAAAATGGTTTTATTTAATTACTATTCATAACAATAACACAATATAATGATAAAAGTCATAATTTACGTCTGGGACCCGTAACGGAGGTATACATGTATACTACCGTTCACTCTAAAAATAAGGCAAAAAATATGTTTAAAATATTTTTAGATGTAGCATTTGTTTCAAAATGTTGTACACAATTCCTGTACAAAGTTTTGTTTAATTTCGAAGTTTCATATAGAAGAAAAACGCTTTGGACATCAAATATTACGTTTTCAGTAGAATGACCCGAATATAATTATCTATGTGCACCAAGGAAATGAGTACGCAATAGAACGATAAATTGATTACTTTTCAATGAGTTTAGTACCTTATGTGAGTGAAAAAATTACATTAGTTGAACTTTTGAACCCTTCTATATTTAGATAGTGAAATTGATCCTTAGATTTCATAAGCACTCTCATTTTTTATACCCTTTCTTTTTAGTAATAGAAATTCGTATTTATAATCGTAGTTGTGCTTGTAACTTTGTTTCTACTTTAGATGCTACTGGGGTACTCTTACTCAACGTAATTTTATAAGTCTGGTAATTTAAGACACTTGCTTTGAACTATACGGTCTCCGAATACCAGTATAAATTTCTGGTGACCATCCTCCCAATTTTGTATTCGATAAAACGTTTTCGTTGGACTACAAGCTCTGGGTTCTTAGCAAATATTATGCTTACTTACCAAGGATACAATTAGGGCATAAGAGATAAGGTGAATGTCTTATAATTAGTGGAGGGCACGACTCCATGTGATATGCCGATTAGGCTTACTAGCCCGAAACCTGGAGGACCTTGCACAGCTTACCGTAGTTACTCTCGTTTTAAACACTTTTAGTACGGATTCGAGCGGAGAGAAGGAAGTTGAAGTTTTCACTAACTTTTCATTAAATATCATCACGTGTAAGCTTGTCCAAAGCTTAATCCATTTAATGTGGGCTCACAGTTTTAAATATTGGTCCTCTTCTCTCTAAAGGATATTATGTTGAATTTTTCTACCGCGGATTTATAGCACATGTTATTCTTATTTCTACATTACACGAATCCATTCTGAAACCTGTAAAAACCACTGACGTTTTGCTCGAGTTTTCTGTGATGGACTGAGCGTGGTTATTATTTATGATACTAATTAACAGATCCTTAATTTAGTTTACAAACTACGTCCGCAATAAGCTGAAGCGATGTTTAAGTTTGGAAAAGTACTTATTTCATAATCATCAATATGATTAACCTCACCGTGTAGATTAGTTCTCTTTAATCGCAGTCTGCGATTTCAGCTATAACTTTGGTAAGAATACCTTTTCATATTCCAAACAATAGTATTTCGTTTTTGCCTCATTGATAATGTTATGTTGTTTTTACTTCCCGTAATAAGCTATTAACGGAACTGAGGTTAACGATTGATAGATATTTTGTTACTTAATTACACTATCCGAATCGTTCGGCTATGAAAGAGGGTTTAATTTAAGAGAAAGTATCACTAGTTATCCTAAAGGTACCGTTTTTTAACGGTTGGCTTCTCTTTATTATTTTCTGATGTGACTTTAATTAACCACGTTGAAATGCCTCTTTAGTTCCAATTTTAGTTTTAAATGCCATTATTTTTAGACTTTATATGTTAATACTAAAGATAATTGGTCAATTATTGAAAGTCATTTAAGGTTTAAGAATCCGGAGTCGATATTGGTTACTTTCAAAGTTAACGTGACTCAAAATGACTGCTTTGAACGTTTTAACACACTTGAGTTACTTATATTACAAATACCTATTCTGAATTTTCAATAGAATTAAGTAATTTTAACAGTGGTAGACTACTGGCAACTACTGTAATTCTACAGGTGGCGCAGTACTTTGTATTGGGTGTGATCTTGCATTCATTGCTGAAATGTTCTTTGCCACATCTGTAACAGTGCGGTTTTTAGTGCATTTTGGGGCGTCATGATATTTCATGCACTTGTAACAGGGGAGAGGTCTTGCTGTGTTCTTTGACTCTTCTACTAGGTACCTACTGAAACCTATTGTAATGCCATTCGTAATCAGGCGACTGATGAGGTCTGGATCCTTGGTGAAGAGCCTCACCAGAGGGAGGGGGCCGTTGTTGTTGCGGATTCTGATTATATTAGTGATCGGGTACTTTGTCTAGTAAGTATTTCTTCAAATCTTCTGTGTTAAGGTTAGTGGGGATTCCTCTAATCACACACTTAAAGGTTGTTTTGGTTTGAGGTTTACTGTTGGTAGGACGTCTGGCTTCAAAATGATTCATTTCAGCATTATTTCCAAATTCTTTGACAGAGAAAGTTTCCAAAAAGTGTTGTTTATTAGTTGGGCTCTGGAAATGTATCCTAATACCTGTGTTCTTCTCAGTGGGGAAAATTGTGGGGCGGACATCTGGCAGTTTATTTTCTATGAGCTGTTGAAGATGAAGTGGATTGAGGAGTTCTTTATTTAGGTTTTTGATTATTACAACATGTTTCATGGGAGGGTCTTGAAGTGGCGGTGTCTGGGTGGAGAAGTCCTCTGCCGTGAGAACATCATTCGCGGCCTGGTCTGAGATCCATTTTCTTCTTCATCATCTTCTTCCATTGTTTCTGCTTCGGTTTCGTAATCATCTGAGTTGGAGTCATTGTCTTTATTATTGATTGGGTACTGATCCTCATAGAAGTTATTTTCATAGTTTGATTTTGGAATTGAGGATAGGATTTTCCTGGGGTCATTGTACTGTTTAGGGTATATGTTTTGGTAGGGGCTAGTGCGCAGGGGAGGATTTGGAACCTGGGGGGAGCAGCTGTCGTTTGTTGGAGAGGAAGCGATGTTTTGGTTTTGATCTTGAACGTCTTGTAGGGGTAGCAGGGGGAGAGACTATGCGTTCCGGCAGAGGGGAGCATTGTCTTACAGGAGGAGGAGAGGATTTTTGTTCGGGAGGAGTCTAAGTTTGGTTGTGTTTTCTCTTTCTTCGCTGAAGTCCCGTTATCCAGTTCCTTTCCTGTTTGATTTTTGGCTATGCTTTTGATTTGTTTTTGTTGAAGTTGAAGTCCTTGCTTCGTCTTCTTTTTTGGAATGCTCTGCCTGGGGACTCCGCAGGCCCAGTCATTTGGTCTTCTGTTTTCTGTCTTCTTCTTTCTCTCCATGGTATGGAGGGAATGAGGAGTTGTTTTTAGTGGGGTGTTGGAGAGGGGGGATGGCGCTGTGAATGGGAAAGGTGCTGTGTGACTGGGAGTTGATGGGTAGATGGCTCTATTGATCTGTTAAAGTGAGGGGACTCGCGTGGCCCTAAAAACGGCCGAAGTGTTGCCCACGAGAGGGCCCTACAGGACGGCTGTGTGGTTTCCCTGAGCTTCCAGGAATGGGGTGGGGGAAGATTTCTCTCCCTTTTCCCCAAACAGCCACCAGTCGACGGACCTGTCGTCTTCCGTCTCCAACGGATGTTCGTCTGACCACCCAAAACGTCACCGTGGTGTGATCAGAGGACCAGCCGGTACGTACGAACGAACCTGACCCCTTCCGTTCAGTTGTTGGAAAAGTGAGAGGAATCAGGCATCAAGATATTACAAACTGAATTGTGTGCTTTTTCAGTTGTTTAGAGAGTGAATCTCTAAGGAAGCTGTTCTAGTTGACTGTTCTCTCACGCTAATCTATTATCTCTTACAGTGCGATCGGATTTGTGGGTTTGAGCTCAAGCGCTCAGTGATCAGTAGAGGACGTTGTCAGAGATGTCCTTAGTATACGAGGAATTATTTTTCTTATTTCGAAAGAACAAGATTATTTTGGTGGTGTCAATGAAACATCAAATTTGATCTGTGTACATTAAACTGTGTTTAATAAGATACCAGAAAAAATCCCTTTTATTTTCCGAGGCGTACAGTTCGAGGAAGTGGAGCACTTTATTGACAGACTGCGCGTCAAAACATTGGTTTGACCTAGACATTGTGGCGACATCCTTAAGGTGTGTGAGAGAGAGATGGGCGAGAGAGGAAGCTCTCTTTCTAGCTTCTCGCTATCGTTTCCTTGCGAATGAGAGATGCATTTTACTCGAGCTTCCAAAAGAATTTTTAAAACTGTCCTTTTTTCTCAATTGAATTAGACTTAAGTAATTCTTTGTTTAATGACCTTTTCCAATACACAGGGTAGTTGATGTTTTACTTCCGCAAATTTTGTTTTTTATAATGGAGTTTCTAAACTCTGAAAATACTAATGGATTGATTACTTGATTTGTCCCGGGTTGCTTATTTTTAATTTATCCTCTTTTATTCTTATGCGGAATCTACAATTTAGAAGTTGTTTATCCCTACTTATTTGCATCTTTGTGGAATAAAGCGATTTGAGAGTTTTTCGTTGAAAATTAGTGAATGCTGGCAGGCAGGCGAGAAAAGAGAAGACCTAAAATACATAATTAGCCAGGTATATAACGTGCCACTCTCATGCCTTATCCACGTTGCATTGCCGACAACGGTTGCGTAAATTAGGTGCGCAGACAGATCGTAATCCCGTGTATAAGTTAGATTTCGTAGAACAGTAATTAAATTTTTTGTTTGTAGACTTGTTATTTCAAGGCAGTTAAGTTTATTTTTATATTTCACTTGCACTTATGGCATATTTGTTCCAGGAGGAAATAAGAAAACACAGTGTCACTAGACCTGAGCAGGAAGAAAAATGTGGTCAGGGGCAGATTTTTATAAAATAAACGTTCTAGTACGATTTCAAAAAATTAAATGGACCACAGAGCGCTCATTAAGGACCTGGAAAAAGGGGAACGGCTTATGTTTATTTATGTGACGACGGCATATCGGCAATGTTCGAACGTAAACGTTGGCGCTGCCTCGCGTTTGGTCTCCTACCGTTATTTCTTCTATTTGGCAGTTCAAACTCAGGGTTTAAGTGGTTGCGCGCTTGGGGTGCTTCCCCCCTCTTCGAGTCAAGTCGAAGCGGACGTCCCTGGCAATTCGGCAGGAGTACTTACAGAGGATGACGACGGGGTGTCGCTATGAGATGTGGGTTGATCGTTACTCGCGGGCGCAGTTTGCTTCCGGAGTTGCCGTTCTCTTCTTACTTGCATGGATCGCATGACGAAATTGGGAACGGCTTCTTGACTTCCAGAGTAAACGGGAATTAGGTACGACAACGGTACTCTCGGATTTTCGGCGCAAGTCTGCAACATAGTTTGATTCCTAGTGCCGTAAATCATTACTTGGTTCATTAAGGAGTCAAGTAACCGTTGTAACCAGATGCCTTCGGTTGGATTATCCCTAGGGAGGTACGTATGCAAACCTGCTCGTATACCATGGCACTTGTGGACCCAGATAGCGGTTGGATCCGTTCTAGGCAGTCGTGACATGTGTTGAATAAACTGATGATTAGTCAACGACACTCTTACTGCTCTACTGTCGTGGTGTACTGATGGGACGGACAGTTGAGGCCCTTGACGTTCGGTCCAAGTCATATTATTTACGTAGGTATTTAGGTCGATCGGATCAGAGGATGGACTGGGCCTTGGTTTAACCGAATCGTTATGGTTGTTGCTGACCGTGGTGTTATCTGGCAAATTATTCACTGGGGGTCTATTGGGCATGACGGGTGTCTGCGACCTCGCGTACTCGGAGCTCGGGCTCCATCGGGTATCCTGAACTCATTAGACATAGTGGAGGGAGAGAAAATATCCAATAATCAATTAAGCAAACTTTTAGTTTCTACAAATGAATCGAATCTAATTGAATTTGATCACAAAGTGAGTTCGAAGCTTGTAGTTTGGGAAGAGTTGTAATGGGTGAAAAGTATATAACTAATTCGTTTTAGATCACAGCACTACCAATTACGTCACACGTTGTCCCTGAGGACCACTCCCTGGAGAGTTAGAACGTAATAGCCTCTGAGGTAGCTTAAGAAACGCCGTACAAGTTTCCTGTTTCTATAAGAATAAAAAGAGAAAACCTTATCCTAACGGACTACCCTCGGGAGAGTTGGCTTCCTTAAGGAATCTGCTCCTGGTCACTCAAGTTACGGGTAACACTTGAAATCTGACCCTTTTCTGCTGTTATAGTTAACAGATAAAACCTTCGCGTAAGAGAGGAAAACTTTTGAAACAAAATTCCAAACAGCCGCCGTTTTGAGACTTGCTTAATCCATGATATTTACGAACAGAATAGGAATGCTGAGCAGAGGGATGACGGGATCAAGCTATTCTGAACACTAAGCTTAATTAACTTTTAGTAGCATATATATCAAAATTGGGTGTGCATTGAATTTTTACTTATCAACTCTGCAGCAATTAATTATCATGTAAATGCTCCTCAATGGACTATCCAATAAATTGACAGAAAATTTCTGAACTCGCCCTGTTTTATTTAATGTACATGGACATAATAGATTTTATTTTTTCTCGAAATATTGTGAAAACTTCCTGGCCGAGCTTACCATTTTGTTCCCCCATTGCCCCTCAATTATTTTATAATAAAACCAATGCTTGAAGTGTGTGGGGTGGGGGGCACCGTGCCCTTAACTTTTTCATTTTGGATTTGGTGTACCCTACATTTTTATTACTGGGAGCCTTTACTTTCAGTAGGCAATCGCCGCTACTCAAATTCAAATTTATTGCGTTCTTCAGACCGTACAAGATGTACATTGGGTACAACGGTATATAACTTGTCATCATGAGTTACATAAGCATACACAACTTTAGTTATATAAAACGTAAAAACAGACCAATGTCATAAGATTGATGTACACAAGTATTTAAAAGTGATATACACAGATAAAAATAATACACATTCATATATAAGTAATAGTTGAACATATTATAAACATATATGTTTTGTAAGGACACAATGTTATAAGGCACCTTAGAAACAATAGTATGTGTTGCCATAATTATTACATCCATAATAATGATCTCAATGTTGTTTGTTATCTAATGGTCTCATATCACAAGAAAGAAATTCTGTAGTTGAATAAAACGCTCCTTTCACCAGCATGTTGCGAACCTCTTCTTTGAATTTTTGAGTTTCAGTAATATTTCTAACATGTATCGAAAGGTGATTGTAAAATTTTATACCTGTATTAAAAATGGACCTGGAAAATGTTGTTGTTCTACGTCTAATTTGAAATAAGTTGTCTTTGTTTCTGTCTGGTAATTATGAACGTCAGAATTTTTTTTGGAACTCATGTAGATATTCTTTCATAATGATTAGAACACTACAAATGTAAATACAGGGAATTGTCATTATTTTAAGTTTAGGGAACAAGTTGCGGCAGCTAAATCGTTTTGGTTTTTTTCGTGATTATTCTGACGATATATTTCTGAAGACGAAAAACTGCTTCTGATTTGGGTGAACCTCCCCAGAATGCTATTCCAGATTTCACCTGTGAATAAAAAGTAGCAAAGTATAGGGACATAATTGATGATGATGTATCTAAAATTGGGACCAGGAATCTGATTACATATGTGGTTGATGATATCTTTTTACACAGTTGGTTGATGTGATCATGCCATAATATATTACTATCCATAATAATTCCTAAAAAATTTATATTTTTTGTAAATGTATAATTTATATTATTGTTTGTAAATGTACAAACAAATAACATCAGTATTTAGCAATGTAACTTCAATTTCAAGTTCTAATATTTTATTTCTGACTGATTGTACGTTTAGGTGTATTATAGTACGGTCGTTTTTGGCAATTCGGAACTTCTCCTATACGTTTCCCTGGTCATACCAAAAGAGTGGAATCGGTGGTTGCAGAAACCTATCTTTAATGGCGTTCTTAATCAGGAGCGAGAGAACATTTTTACCTTTGCCATTTAAGTGCTGCCCATGTTTTGTATGTAAACTCCTCTCCATATCATTGATATACAGGAATTCCGTGTTCGAAAAGAGACTACAAAGAATTTTGAGCTTGCGATTTGTTTTCCTGATTTCAATGTTAACGCATGATTCGGGTCGGGACTTAAATCGTGGCGATATGGAATTGATATCACCAAGAATTTACCTTTCGGGTTGGACATAACACATATTTTAGGGCTGATACAGAGTTCTTAGATTGATTGCGTGAAATATCGTTTGAACCACTAATTATCACTGAGATATCTTGTTTATTGTTGTTATTTTGTATACGTTTTAATACCTCAGTGCAAGCGTACTCTTACCTTTTTTTATCCCACTTCTGCAACCGTTCCCTTACCTTTCCCAACCCACTTCGAGCACCGTATATAATACAGTGTTTACTTTTAGAAATAGATCCTACAAATCCCACAGGATCAGAACAGAAGCTAATTGCTGTATTATGATTTGCTTCATTAAAAGTAGCATACAGAATATCGTTAGAACAGGACTGAGCAGAAGCACTTACGTGAAAGAACACAACATTTTATTAAATGAACGACAATACAGGGTTCTGTTATAGCAATATAAAACAATGGGTAAGAATTGAAAACGTAATAATTTGATATGATATATACTTTTTAATATTCCGCTTTTTTTAACCAGAAATTGAAGCACAAAGTATAAATTACAACATTTTACAAAAACAAAGAACCATAATCAATACGAGGTTTTGTTATTTATAAATAAACTTCCTAATACAACAACCATCAACAAAGCAAGAACAAAGTAGTATCACATTTTATCTTAACTATTTTACAGAGCTGGAAATGGAGTGGGGGACGCAGGTGATCGAAGTTCTCCCAGTAAACTAAAATGTGTGAATAAAAGGAACGTGGGGATCACAAACTGTGGGAGTGAATACAACCACTAATTTCTCTGCGTTACCCTTAGCAATTTGTTTGCAATAAGCAGTTCCTATACGGAGAAATTTACCTTTTACTATTTCTTTAATCTGCAAATTTTTCGTGCCCGTTTTTATGATTTCAGTCCCTAGTTAGCATGGGGAAAAGAAAAAATTTCTGCGTTCCCTGACTAAAAGTTTCAATATCCATCACAGCTATTTTATGGGGATAATTATAATCTACGAATTGTAAAAACGATCTCTTAGTCCATAAAAAAAACACTAGTCAATCTAATTTTCAACAGTACATTGTAGTATATATTTACCAACAATACACATACTTTCCTTGCAAAGTATATATACATTATGAAATTCATAAAAAAAATTACATCTATAGTTTCTAAAGATATTGATAAAAAAAACTCTGGTAAGAAATTATATGATCTAGAAGCAAAACACTAAATTATATCACGTTCAATAACTAGAATGCAGTCATATGACACTGCCTTCTGAATATCATAATATGCTAGAAATCGCATTCACCTACGAACTTCAAACAGAATTATCAATCACAATATTCAACAATACATTCACATATTTTAAGGGGAAACAGTGACATTGTTTCGATACTATTTTACGGAGAAACAGTGACATTGTTTCGATACTATTTTACGGAGATCATTACAATCTGCGAAATTTAAAACCACACTTCCCTCCTCCATACAAGAACACTAGCCAATCAAATTTTATACAGTACATCATATATTTACCAATACACATACTTTCGTCGCAAATTACCCCTTATGAAAATAATAAATACAAAAGAGGGACTAAGGGCTTCTGTATCTTGCGAACTTTGTGACGATTTCACTAATATCGTTATTTCCTGCGCATAGTGAACCAAACAGTTAGAACTGGAAGAAATGGAATACTGATGTACAACTATTTTGAAGAATCACTCATGCTATTCCCTAAGTTTGAGCTGTAAAGAACTCTGCGGCGCTTCGCCATTTGATTGTACTTTCGCATGGTAAAATGAATTTTTGAGCGAATAAAAGTATTGCAAAGTTCTGTTAACAATACACAATCACATGTTGGAATCAATGACCTAATAATAGGCATTGCCTGGACTCGAACATCTTCTATGATGTTTTTCTGTGATTCGTGAGGATTGATTCTGACTTTGCATATGCATTCAAGAACTTTTCCTGCCAATAATAGAGACGTAGACGGAGATTTCAGGCCACCGTGATTCATCAGTGCTGTCTTATGTGAAACAAATCCTTCTCGGTTTTCTTCAACACCGAATCCGTAAAATGATCAAGGGCATCCTCTTCCAGGGGTTGCAAAACGTGTGTTTCGATTGTGTCTGAATGTTGCACTGTTGCAGTCTCTACACGCTTCCTCTTTTTGCTCTTTACAGGGGAACGCAAAAAGTCCAGATGATGTGAATCACTTGCATTAGCATAATTCATACCCCTATCATCTACTGAATACTGGGCGATAGTAATTAGGCGTAAGGCTCTCAATGCTTGAAGAGGCGATGGAAGAATGTTTGATTTCGATCTCACTACTGAAAACACATTTTTCAAGGCACATTGGGTTACTCGACGTCAAAAAGTAAATGAAAATAAACAGCAGCTTATGTCCTAGTTGTATGATATTTGTGCTTGACAATTCCTGTTTGGTATGGTTTCCATCGTTTGTGTCCCCAGCCACGATAGATCTTATAATGCCTGTAAATTCGAGAAGCATTTTCGTCGAAATTTTGTCTTGTGAGCGAAGTTGCCCGCTTTCTGCTTGTTATCTCTTGAAACCACGATGCAACGCGACGAACAAACCACGCTGTCGTGCGAGCATCATCAGATATTAATTTCTTTTCTACTGCTACTTCTAATGTTCTAATACAACAGCACAAGGAAAAAGTCGTCGTGATCCACAGACTCTATTCCCCACCGTTCACTAGCGCCGCCATGCGAATCAGATGCGAACTGCGGCGACACTTGCCCATAACGACAGGAGAATTTCAGTGGTGCTAACTCTGTTTTTACTGCCCGGTGCGTTATTTTTTTCTCTGCTGTAATGGGTGAAACTAGAAGACCTCTATCACAAACTGAAAAAAGGAGTAAACATTCACAAGCATGTCGTTTATATTGGAAAAGGCGTAAACTCGAATGTGATGATGTATACTTCAATATTCCCCCCTCCACCTTAAGAAATTTGACTCTCATATTTTCTTATTATAGTCATCTGATTTAAGATTTTAGTTGTTTGTTCCTTGTAATTACTGTATATCTCGAAAAACCTGCAAAACTAGAGAGAGATACGGAGAAAATGACTGTTCTTGAATTCATTCCCATTTTAGTCCGGCATCTAGCGTATGTTTGGTTCATCATCCCTTTGGGGTGGGGGACTCCCCTTGTGCACGCATCGCACAGTTTTGAAACATGCATTTTTAAATAGAACAGGAATGACTTCCTAACTGATTTATTACACCTCACTCTCTACGTTGGATAGTGTTTGAAATATAGGCCTCTGAAATTCATTTTCCCACACTTTCGGCAACCTCTATGTCCAAAACTGGTCTTTTGGCCCAAGTTCAAGCTGACTCTTTTTCTTGTTTTGACATCAGGTATCTACCCTTAAATTTTTTGTACGCATTAATCTAACACCTTGTATGTATTTATCATATCGAGTGTACTAAAAATCATTTACGATTCAGGCACCATCATTAGATGGTATGTCACTCAGCTCTGTGATTTTGAATATCAGATTTTATTTCTCGGTGCTTTTTTTGCGTAAGTTATGTTTGCTTCATGTTTAGTGTTGTATGTGTTTGTCAAGATAATGAAATCTGTAAACGAACGATGTAGTAAAGAATAACTCCACAAGTTTTAATCAGACCATTTTAACAAATTTGCCCACTTTTTTTTTCAAGCATAAATTAAAATTTATACAGAAGCGGTTAGGTACATATTTTGTTCTTGAAATAGTGAGAGTATAATAATAATAATACTTTCGAATGTCATCATGTTGCTTGTCCTGTTAAATTTTAAATTATGTAAACTGAAGGCCTGTTGTCCTGTAATTCAATAATAATTTTGATTTTCCAGAGCAGTCGGTTAATTACTCTAGAAAGCTGTGTTGATGGCAAGGCGGTTCTTTCTGAATACAAACTAAAAGGAGCATTAGATCATAACAGCCGAAAGAGGCTGTGTAAAATAAACATATGCAAGGAATTAGAAGATAAACCGGACAAACGTATTTCTTCGGACAAGTTTATGCAACATTCGTGGGAAATAAAGAGGATTTTTCCCACAAAATTTACACCAACTTACTACATACCGTACGTAAGACCGGCAACTCATATGGTTAAGCAGGCCACAGGAAAGCTGGTGGACGCGTAATAATTGCGGGAATTACGAATTTTAAAAAATGCTAATGGCCGCCGCCACTTTGAAACACGACCACCGTTTTCAAATTTTCCGTTAAGTGTTGTTAATACCAGTTCTTTAACACTAATTTTTGTTCCAAGTTTGGTTCCAATCGAGTAATAATTGCGGAAAACACAAATGTTTGAAAAAAATCAAATGCCCGCCATATTCTCAGTATATCAAAGACCGAAAATTGCGGCCTGTAGTGTGGTATAGACAAAGGCAAACAAATGTACATCGAGTCGTCCTAGGAGTCTCACTGGCGTTCGGCAATAAAAAGCAAACATGTATTGGTAGAACTTTGTTTCTTGCTATAAGTATTTCCGTCGTGATGCACTTTTTCATCAAAGCAGATACGTTTAATAAATGGTAGATGTTTAATTAGGTACAATGCAAAATTATGGATTTACTGTACACTGGATTTTTCTCTAAAAAAAATGGCGATACGCTCCCTTAAAGGCGTCAAACTCCTAATAAGTCACATACCAGTACATAATCCAGTAGGCTTCTTGAGCGCCGGAAACTCATTCATGTACTCCGCAACGTTGCCTTCAGATTTTTTAATGTTTTTTTTTAATCTCGTAGTTGCTGTCTTTCTCTATCGTCCTTTCACAATATTCCAAGGATGGGATGAGTTACGGAGGCACTGCAGTTCCTCTTCTACTTGAGACTCATCTACCATAAACAGTAAAAAAAAAGAAAAGGCAATAACTTTTCTGGTAAATCTTGCAGGTGAATGAGAAGTTATTTGAAAATGACAGAAAATAGAAACGAAAATCATCACCGATATATACTAACTAGACCACACGGAGTGAAAAGTCCCGGGACATGCCACTAGATGGTATCCTCAACCAATTGCATGATTTTTACAATGTACCATCTTTCCTAAGATTCGTCTCGAATTTCGATGACATGTCGACAATTTGTTTTTTACTTTGTCGTGTACGTGACGCTACTTTCGCTTGTCTGAAAACATTGAAGAAAAGGGAATCCCGTATTTTTATTAAACACTCTTATTAAACAATACTCAAGCCATTTCGAAACAAAATCACGATTTGAAAAAAAGAACATGGCACATTCGCTTGCTTCAAAACAAGCATTTGTTGATGGTTTAGTG
>JAGDQP010033040.1:6575-20912 GCA_022664845.1 Lepisma saccharinum
TTTTCACTGACCCTCCTCCTACCAACACTTGATTCATTTTACTTTGTGATTTATATTTCAAATTACCTTTTGCTTCCTGCCAGCGTGATTTTAAAGCCTCTTCCTATTACTATGTAATACGTCTCCAGCCACATTAATAACAGTACGTAACAGCTCTTTAAGAACAGTTTTTGCACCTTGTTTTAATAATGGAAATACAGTACGGAATAAACCACTTAGAAAACTACCAATACGATATCCTTCTTGGGATGGTGCACCTATATACATTATACATTATACAACCTATATACATTATACTCGCTACCAACTTGATGCGCATAATATTGAAAATAATGATAATTCTAACAATCTAACAAATCTAACAAAATAAAAACAACACTTTGCAGTTGACGTAGTGGAACTTTACATTGCCCCTGTCTTTTAAATGTTGCTAATCGTTCGTTAAATAGGGTACAGGAATCCATGAATTAAATGAAGCAGGATATCCCCGCCGACGAACAAGTATTCGTTTACCTCTAGATTCTAAAATTTCATCTATTTCATAAACTTCGGGCAGTGGCACCGCTTGTGATTCCTCTTCAGAAAATGTACCCTTAATTACGTCAACATTTAAATCCTCTAATACATAAACCACTTTCTTTTCCTTATATTGTGTGTTAAATTTTTAAAATTTCCAACGTCCAATTTTCTTTGTACCCTCTTGCAAAATAGCGTTTTTGCTGAGTAATTCGCACAGTATCACCTTCTTTATATTTTTTTTACCTTAACACTAGCATTAGTTGGTTTCGCTAATCTATTCCACACTTGTTGAAACATATCTTAGTTCACAAGAGCGGTTGGTAATTTATGTGGGGTGTGGGGTCTAGAGTTATACCCCTGAACTAGTTTCGCCAATACATCAATATAACGATATGTGTTTTAGAAGTAAAATATTTCCACATTCTTTGCTTCAGACTGCGATTTAGACGTTCTACGAGGCTTGCCTTAATATCAGGGTTTTCGCATGTGAAAAAACGAATATTATGTTTTTGAGGAACGTTTGAAATGTTTTATTTAGAAACTCTGTACGTTTATCTGTTTGTAGACGTATGGTTCTACGTTTGGGGGTAGATGCAAATATTTTCTCGACTGCCTCTTTAATATGTTCACCTGTTTTAATACGGACCGGCACTGCCCATGCATAGCGACTAAATAGATATATCACTGTTAAAATATACTTGTAGCCGTCATTATATTTTTGTATACTTTGTAAATCAACCTGATCCGTCTGCCACTGTTCGTCGATGTTGAGCACAAGATAGGGGTTGCGTTGAAAACGATTTCGCCCTGGTTTATGCAATGCATTTGCCGGTCGTGCTTTTAACCACTCTTCCACTCGCTGTAAAGGTATTGAGTTCTTTACATCCTGCCACAACGCCTGAGCCGTTGAGAAAGATGCAGGATGTGAAGGATTGTAGTAAATATTAGCCAACTTCTTCATGGTTTATAGTTGCACCAACTTACAGCTTTACGTTTACGTGACGGTCCAGGCTCCGCTTCTTCTTCCTTCTCCTCTGTTTTCGTGGGGCGGCAGTCAGCTTTCGAATATACTCTATACGTTGAGGGTTACCTATATATTCTAAGGGTATGTTTGATTTTGCTAATAGTACGGCGAAGGGTTCCCAACCAGTGGGTGGAATATTTTTTTACGACACCTAACAAAATCAACTATTAAATCTACGATATTAGCACCGTGGATTAATTTACCATACATATTAACGTTAGCATATGCATCCCAATGAATATTTTGGTTTTGTTTTAAATTGTGTAATAAAGAACTTGCTTTACGTAGACAGACTTCGGGGAGAGTAGATATTATATCATCATCATCGCTCTCCTCCTCCACCACCTCATGATTCTTCGCGGGTGTGGTGGATTTTTGAACTGCATGTAAATATTTTTGCAACACCTCTCTGTATTGTACCCATTTTTCTTTGACACTCATACTCTTATTACTTAAAATTTGTTTAATTTCATCATCGAGATTTGAAGTAGTCTGGTAATGATGTAATTTTTCTGTTGAGATTAAAATAAGTTTTTCGCATGCTACATTATTTAAACAGAATACCTCCTACAATAGGTGCAAGCAATTCGGTGAGAAAACCACCTTTTTGTACAATTTTTTCTTTTGTTCCAACATCGGTCCTTTCTTTACCAAATACCTAAGTTGATTTATATATTTCCGCAATCTATTTTCCTCATTTTTATTTAACAGAACATTTCCTTGCAATACGTTATAGGAACATTAGCTAATGGAACGAATTAATTCAGTATCTGCATGTTGTAACAATGCCTTACGTACTTTAGGTTTTGCCAGAAGGCTTAGTAAGTGTGCACTCTCATTTTTTATTATTTTTGTTCTTTCTCTCTAACCTAATGGCTATTATATTAAAAATAATTGTTAAAATATATAAAATATTAAAGAAATTATTTTATAGTTACATAAAGATAATTGACAAATCCGAGGGGAAAACATTTGTTCGAACCCGCTGCTCTTCGTCGGTATTTTGTTTTAAATCAAATAGCAGGTAACCATAAGCATTTCGAGTTCCGTCATCGTAAGCCTCCTGAATAAATTTTTTATTATTAGGATACAGCTGCCGGGCAAGATAATTAATTTGAGCCTGATCTCTGTAATTTTTGAAACATACCATTTAGTGACTGTTTTAGGAAATCTCGCATACTTCTTGCCTGGTGGAATATATTCTGAGTAATAAACATAACACTTAAGTTTCGATGATGACTAGCTTTGGGGAAGAAATCCACAATCTGACCATCACACTCACACATTAAATAGTCAATTATAATAAGATGGGGGCTTGTGTCCGCGGAGAAATCATCTATACAGGGTAAACCCTTTTTGAAGGTGCACGTAGATAATGTATCCTATAAAGCCTGCCACTCGCCATAACACCATACTATATTTTTCCATTTTCACCATAGTGTTTTAAAAACTCTTTCACAAAATACTATTTCCCACAGCCCGTGGGGCCAGCAATAATGAATGTAAAAGGATAACTCCACTCCATCTCTATATATACTTCTTCAGAAAATAAAACATATTATTTAGCTATTTAGTCGAGGCAGCTTAAATCCACACGGTACTGTGTCGTAGGTGCCTGCAACCCTTTTTCATTCAGTATGTACCATCTGATAGATTTTACTCTCGGCGCAAGTGATAATTTTACTATCTTTAGTTCTACAATTTTTTTTTATTACATTTACAGCCGGGATGTTATTCTTAATTTGATCAAAATTTACATACTGCATTGTCTGGGCGTTCAGTGTAATTCCTTTTACTTCGCAGACAGTTTTTATATTGTTAGAGCTAGTTGCCTGGTAGCCATAATTTTTAGTCCCGCGAATACATAACTCTCTAATAAATGCATTAGGGCCTATAGATTCCAATTCGTTTTTTAACTCCCCTAAACAATCCCCTACGGGCAGTTTTATGCCCCCTGGTTTAACCACATAAATAAGGCTATCCGTATCCATATATGCTGCGTTCTCTCCAACTTCTTCTAGGTATTTTTACAGCTCTAGCCGTGCATGGGCTGTGGTATACTCCGCAATAACAACATTCTGTTTTTCAGAGGAACATTGACATCATCCAGCACTTGCCAATTTAATAGCAGTGCCTCTTCATCAAGCTGTATTACCTGCGTCACCTCTATATCGTTATCGGTTAATTTCTCAAAGAATTTCGCAGGCTCGCGTATAATATCTGCATGTCCCATGTTTTCGATTTGCGTAAATTTTCCCCATAAACAGTTTCAGGATATTCTAAAGCAACGATCTTCAATTAAAGATGGCAGCACTATCAACGTATATGTCTAATGTATTTTCACTGTTACACGAAATTTCCTTGCTGCTCCTACAAATTCAAGCCTAGAGAGTTCAAACTTTGAGTGAAAAAGTTCATAGCCAATTCAATAGCTTGATCGATGCCGATTTTTTATTTTCGTTTTCCTTCATTGTTGAAATCGATTCATTGTTGTTGTGAATATCGAAATGTATAAAAATGAAGCTCTTACAACAAAGAAGGAAAACGAAAATAAAAATCGGTATCAATCATGATCTTGAATTGGTTATGAACTTTCATTCCTGAAAGATTGAACCCTCTAGGCTTGAATTTGTAGGCTCAGCATTGAAATTTCATGTAACAGTGAAAATACATTAAACATATACGGAGATAGTGCTGCAATCTTTTGATGGAGATCTTTGCTTTAGACTATTCAATTTACAGATAGTCTTACGCTCTTCCTTTCTCCCCCATTTTCGCACGATCTAATTTTTCACCTTCCCGCGTTTAATAGTCCCGAATGAATTTATTTTGAAGTTCTGTTATGTTGCACCATTACGGCCAGGCCTGGGCCTCAGTTTTAACTTTCATTAAAAGGTTTATGTACTGCGTAAAAGGTCCTTCTGCCACCCTGTGCTCCCAAAACTCGTGCGTCTCCAACAAGATCTCAATAGCCTTGCGTACTTCATCAACTACCCAAGTCTCGGTTATTGCCCTCTTCTCTTCATTATGATGACATTCTGCAGCCGTGTTCAAGGTCTCTGCACACCGACGACATAGAGGAAACAGTAGCTTACCACTACTGCGAAATGGGAGGTGGTAGAGATGCTGAGGGAGCAATACAGTTCATTTCACTATTACCTCAAACTTATCAATAGCAGGACAGTCGGAGCCCACATATATTTTCAAGGGATGCCCTATAGGGAATTTCTTCGTCTTAGAGCAGAACGGATATAAGGAAATGACATCAACATAGTGTACCTCCTCCCCCTGTGCTGTTTTATAATATAATTTCACGGCCGAACACCGGCCATCGTACCTTCGGTCTGATGTGTTGTTTTTTACACATCAGGTTTCGTCAGTAAACCCGCGAATGTGAGGGATTTCGCGCAATTGATGCCTTCATTCGCATCTCCACATTTCATGGACCGTATACCCTAATCCTGCCGACGCGGGTTTTTTGACAGTGTTTTCGTAGCGTAAATTGAGTGTAACATCAGGATCGTTATATAGCGGTCTGTCGCGGCCCGTTGAATAACACTTAGGGCACCCGTACCAGAAACACCCTGCGTATTGCCACATGTACTTGACTGTCTATGCGAGCATACACGTCTACTTTTAAAATGCAAGCATTTCGCGCAAGCATTGGGCGCATGTTGGATTGTAACCCCATGTTTTTTCTCTTCGTATATTAGCCACTGTATTGCTTCGTCGGACTGTTGGTCGGCCCAGCAATACTCGTTATTTTTAATAATCCCAATGGATTTTTCTTTAAGGTAAATGCGGCGATACACTAGATTACACGCCGATGCTATACTAATTGCCTCATTTAGAGGGTTGACGTTTGTTATAGATTGAAACTCCTGTATAAACTTCTTATAACATCGTTGATAATATTAATATTATTATTACTACTAGCTGCCATTTTTTACTATAGAACAGCTGGAACACTTTTTTTCAGTAATCCTTAACAATCTGTAAATAAATAAATAAAAAATATTATTATCAGAATGCTGTTTCGTTCTAGTTTTAGTATGCTCTCGTTAAGTAACTATAAATGACTGTGGTGGTGTTTAAATAATAACCTATTATTAACAACCAACGTGTGCTACCGTCAAGTAACTATAACTATATTCAATAACAACAATATGCTACCGTTAAGTAACTATAAATGGGTGGGTCGGTATTTTCGATAATAGCATATTGCCGTTTCCCATACTGTATTCTCTAATTATCTTTATTGAAAACAATGCATAGATATAATGTTTTCTCTTAAAGAAAAGAAAATTCCAACCCTTGCTCGTTCACGCACACACTCTCAGAATCACACACCGCCCACTCTACGTAAATTGGGCTTAGAGAAAACTAGTGTATAATAAAGTCATGTAAAGATTATATTGGCCATGATATTACAGTTACAACAATATATAGCCTATAGTAAAACTAAAGCGCAATTGATATGTTGGTTAACTATTACCATGCTTGAAGTTTCTAATAATAACTTAGAAATAGAATCAGGATCAATGTATTGTAAGCAACTTGAATACTTATTGTTAACATATTCACTATAATATAGAAGAAAATACTTTGCGTTTTATGAACGAGCTATATATTAAAATTACTCAAACATACCACTGCACAATACAATAAATTATGTATACTATTCTTATACGTTTGAAATTTAGTTACTGTAAATAAAAAGATGTAATTCTTTAGTACAATAAAATAATAACAAATGTCAGAGTGCAACCTCTGGGGCTAGGGGTTGTAGGATCGATCCCTGCTCATGGCATATTTTTTCTTATTACAAGCTATTCAGTTCAGGATTGAACGGGACTTGTAACCATATAAACTAGGGTGACCAAATTATGAAATAAGGACAAAATGCCGTCTTCATGTCAGTCATCTGGTCTGAAATTTTTTTTTCAATTTTATCATTTAAATAAATAATGAGGCTATTGCAACTGCGACAAATCTATTTTCCGAAAAGTGTATCGCCTCACTGTGTGATCATCGAGAGAATCACTTAGAAGCATGGGCGTCGCCAGAAAATTTTCCAGGGGGTTCAAGTTGGAGTTGCCTGTGTTTCTTCCATAATGTTGGCACGAGTCATAAAGAATAATATATTGCATATGTACTATCATAGCCAATATAATCTTTACATGACTTCATTATACATGATTTTTCTCTAAGCCTACAAGATAGGCCACCCAACTCACGTAGAGTGGGCGGTTTGTGATTCTGAGAGTGTGTGAGTGAGCGAGCAAGGGTTGGAATTTTCTTTTCTTTAACAGAAAACATTATCACATGTCCTGAGTTCTGGAAAGATACTCATGATTTCTTGTAGTAGGCTATGTAACAAATAATAATAATAATAAAAAACTTGGGCAAGTCGCATTCTAAACACCAAAACAGGAAACCTAACACCATTTTTATTTTAGGTGGGCCATATGTTGAATTGTACTGAAAAATGTAACTCAAATTGTCCAATAGAAAAGATCCTTACCGAACATTGCGAAACAAAAATGAACTTTAAAACCTATGGTTGCTAGGTAATTATTTATTTCTTTATGAATTCCATAGAACACTAACGTTCTCCATGAAACACAAGAGAATAGCTCTGTTTCTATCAATTCTTAAAAATAGGGCACGACGCACGATATTTATGCTTTATATTTTTTAAGTTATTTTCTTACTTTGTTATTTTGTGTGTGCTTGCCCATGATATTGTGTGTGTGCGTGTTTGTGATAAACATCGAAACGAGTGCTTTCTTCCGAGCGCAGTACCTTACTGGGTAGAACTTTGGTTTCGTATTCGGAAGGTCCTCGGTTCGGTACCAGCGGCTGACTGTCCTGACTTGTGTTTTCCTAGTGTTTTTCTCAGCCACGCCAGGCATGTACCGAGATGGTACACTTTGCATCAAAAAATTGTGACAGCGAACGAAGTGCAGCTAGGCAACCCGAATGGCACCTTCGTATCCCATAATAGTGTCTGGTAAACAGACCCTCTCTTTTTCCTTCCCTCGTCTCGCCCATACTACTTTAAAATAAGCAAATATTATGAGCACATTTTTTTTCAAAATAGACATATATTAATATGTATAAAATGAAAGAATAAAAGCGAGACGAAACAATATACGTAAGTTGATGGAGCAAGAAAATTAAACACACACAATGAAAAATTGAAACCGATGGATGTCTTTAGGCAGAGGCAGAGAAATGAAAGAGAGAGAGAGAAAAGTGGAGAAAAGAAAAAGGTGAAGAAGAAGAAGAAGAAGAAGAAGAAGAGGGAGTACAGATAAAAATATGGAATTTAAACGTAGTAAAAGAACCTAACATTATATAGTGCAGTGCTACAAATCTAACAGCAATATAGAAGTGACTTGGATTTTATATTTTTTTCAAGGCTATTCGAAAATATAAATGGTGCTTGAAAATTCATTTAGTCACTTTCAAAATTGCGACCAAAGTTGATGGTCAGATTAAATACTCATGATTTTCAGTGGAACTGTAGAGTTTTGAGACACATCTAGGATAATGTCAAAAGTGCAACACACATGCTTTGTTTGCGCGTGGTTCGGTTGCAAAATTGGTTTGGCTCTTTGAACGTACTGGTTCAAAATACATTGTAATCAGAGATTCCAATAGGATTTTCAGTTTGTGGGGTGTAAAGTCAAAACCGGGAGAATGTAGCTAGCTTTGCAATGTTTCTATCAACTTTTGAACGCGAAAAAATATTGAAGTTAGGGATACTGTCGAGGATTTGGGCTGAAACCTCTCACAAAGCCGGGCTCTGGCCGAATTGTAACAAGCCCAGTAGATACCGTAGGCCATACCTTCTATTCCAGACTACTAATGTAAATTGAGCATACAAAGAACATGAATGGATGATAATTTTTCTGCTTAATTTTTATCAGAAAGGGCCAAGATTATAATTACAAACTGTATCAAAATGAAATGTTACAGAGGTTCAAAAGTAATATTAGCATATTCCTATAGGCATAGCAGACATTACATGTTGCACATTTCAAACGTGACAAAAGGAACACATTGAATGGTATGTTGGTAAATTAAACTACAGGTTGGAAACGAATTTTGTGCCAAATTACTATAAAAAGAATTCTTCTCTTGAAACAGCGAAAAAAGGGGCCATTTTCCACTCATATCTTAAAATGTATCTGTTCCAAACATGCCACTCTAGATTCCACCAATTGTAAATATAACTTCTTCAAATATAATTACAACACTAATGAACTAGTGTGTATAACAATTCGCACAGATGGAATGAACACGGCAGAGCTGAAACTGGTTACCGGCTGTCGGGGAATGCTGGTCAGGTTTTGGACTGTGTCATCAAGTTTAAGATTCGAACGCATTCAGACGCGGTGATTCGATGTAGATCTGACAACCCGGATGATGAAGGAGAGTTTTTATTTGCGTTTGAACAGTATTTGTTTCAGGGGTGACCAGGATCGGAGATGTTCCACCGAGAACACGGAAAATACGACGTCAAAATTCCCAGTTAAATAGATTATCCGGACCGGGTCAATCGGGTTACCGGGTCACTTATGTTTGGGTTACGGCCTTTCACCGGGTCATCGAAAGTGGCCCGGATTTAGCTGTGGAACACGCACACAGAGAGTTGTGTAAAGTACGAGAAGAAATAAACATGAATGGAGAGACGGAGATGAAGAAGAAGAGAAAGAAGCAGAGAAAATACGATAACAAAACATCAAGAAAGAGAGGAAGAGAGAAAGACCAATGAAAAACATGAAAAATATATTATCATTATGCTAGACATCACACATACTGTTTATTCGGATTCTGACCAGTGATCCTTCGTAAGTCTCCACAGAGGAGATGAATCTCTGAATACTTCAGTGCATGTGAAAAAGAAATTGGCTGTTGGGGAATCGAACCCAGGTTTTCAAATTAGAAGTCCAACACGATAGCGATACTCCACATGTGCCTGTATCCAAAACGTGCTTAGCAAATGCTATAGTGTTTCCTTCTAAGAATAATAACATGACAAGTGAATACTTCAGGTCAATGACGTGTTCTTAACTGTCCTGGTAACCCCTTGAGACTTGATTTGGTCTTTTCCAACCAACGTTCGTAAATCGTCTTCCTCTCTATAGTGACTCAGGTATTTGATTCAACAGTCTGAAGGATTCTCCGTTTTGTATGAGAAGTTATGATTATATTCTTCGCGACCGCTTTGTAAAAAACTTGGCTTAAACAGGGTTTGAACTTACGTTGGTTTGCTTTAGTATTTGAAATTCCTGCCCTTTTCCTCTACTCTATCTGGCTAACTAGAGACAGAAGCCATGAATTACTACGTTCATCTTTGGAAATAGCCAACTTCGTCCTGTAAGTTGTTTAAACCAAAGTGAAGCTAAAATTCCTGCATTCAATGACTTATAGACAAATTAGTACCCACTAATATCCGAAATTACAAAAATCCAGGAAAAATGAAAGAAACAATAACAGCTTATCCCGTGGAAGTTCAAAGTCACGCTTATAGGAATAAGTATTATTATTATTATTATTGTGGTAGTGAAACGTCCGATAACTGACAGTTTTATATTCCCTGTAGAACAGCATTGAATATTATGGAAGTAAACTCTGTCAATAGTGTGCGTTTTTCAGATGTGAGTAATTTTCCTATCAGGAAGATAAATTTTGACTTTATTTCGAATGCCCCTCCAATACAATTATTGAACATCTTCAGTAACAATATTTTTACAAAGTGCCTAAATGGACTCACGAGCCCCGAAGCATGTCACAAGCTCTGGCAAACTGGGCGGTTCTTTTTTTTCACGAATCACTTGATCTGGCTCCCGTCTAGGAGGAGCTCACTTAGAATCAATGTGAAATTATTCTTATTTGGGGACCCGCATTCCAACCCTGCCTCTTTGTATTCTTAACACAAGTCAAGTTATGCACTTTCAGGGTCATGCAGTACGATCCGTTTTGATCTTCTTGCCTTGGGGCAGGCATGTCCCTAGAGATTCTTGGATTGCCGGAGTGCCGGCATTCCAAGAAGCTCCTATGTTCCATCAGTCTAAGACTTCTGGGGTTGCGGGACGGGCTTTTGCCAGGCGTCCAGAATGTTCTCTTGGCCTTGTTTGCTGGACCTATTTTTATTTGCTTGGGAGGGAACAATATCTACTATATCCTCAATTTTATTGTAAAAAACATAGAGCAAAGATGTGGAATAAAAAGTTAACATCACTTGTACGTAAACAGCACGTTGGCGTATGCACTCCGCTAACGGGGGCCTCGCCCTCCCCCCACGTCTCACGCCGCACAGATCAATTCGGACCCACCATGCCCCAGGTTTGCTTCGCTCGGTGTGCATCCTCCCCTAGTGGCTTGATATACATTCTAGCATTTAGTACCTAAACTCCAAGTTACCATGATAATTTTCTTGTTCACTAATTTTACTGTATACAAACTACGGAAAATGCAAAAAAGCAATTACTAATAATAAATTTGAACTTAGAAAAATACATTTTGAACAAAAAAAAGAAGAAAAAGATCGTTGTCCCGCCGGGATTCGAACTCGGGACCTCTGAATTAGTTTCTTCATGCGTTCACCACAAGATCAAATTGATAGTTGCCAAACAGACGACTGACGGTGTTACTTATAATTCGAGCTCTGCGCACATATATATCACACAGCACCAATCTCGTGAATCATTCTTTAGAGATAAAGCTAGTGTCTCATTTTCTCTTGCATTTTCAGAATAAAGGACAGTGCTTGCATATATAAAATTGAATTTTGAACTTAGTTTTAAGGTCTTTTAGGCTACTTTGGCTCAGACCGTATGCACAATGATGGGATTAATTGGTAGAATAAAGATTGTGGGAGAAAACGGGACAACGCCGAGAAAACCCACGCACACACATGGGCATTGCCCCTCAATCATTTCTGATGTTTCATTCTAAACGATAGCTTTGCAATTTGTTATCCATAAAAAACTGTATTGCCCCCAGGGATAATAAATCCGGCCATGCGCACACGGCGTTTGTCCAAAATAAAGAGCACATGGCATAAGCAGGGATCGATCCAAGGCAACGTATCTCAACGTATATATATCAAGTGGCTCACATAAGCTGATGCTTGTGTGTGAGCCAGGATCAGCTTATGTGAGAAACTTAACCTGTATAAAAACATGTAAACCAAAAGAGGGAAAAGTAAATTCAATTTGAATTCATATATATATATATATATATATATATTCCCTGTGCGATACACACGGGCCGTGAACGGCACATGGAGTATGTGGAGGTAGCCCTCCACATATTCTCGACCTACGGTACGAAGTCAGGTGGAGTGGTCAGTCCCACGCTCGATCGCCTCTACCTTCCCAAGAACAATCTGGTACTCAGTTTGGTAGGAGGCTGACTACACCGCAGAGCGCCAGGCATGGGAAGGATGGTTACCTAACTTTTGACTGAAAATGTATCACAAAATTTGAACAGGACATTTTGAAACTGGTTAAATCAAAATAGGCTCATTTTTGCGCTAACCTATTAAACTTGTGCAATCTTTCGTAATGTTTTAAATATTTATGTATTTTTTTATTTTCTGAAATATTTCCTTTACATTAGAAAACATGACAGTTGATTTGCTGTACTTGGTAGTAAACATCCCAAACAAACTATATTAGAGAAAAACTATTCAACCAATTACATTACCTTTAGTAATTATGAAAACAAGTGAAATAAAATACCTTATCTGAAATATATTGGTTTTAGCTTACAAAACCCCAATTAAATATAATTTTACAACTCATCATGCGATCCCCTTGAGAGTCGTGACCCCAGGTTGAGAAACTCTGATTCAACGTATACATAAAAGTCAGGAGCTATATACAGATTTTTGCCGAATAAGCTTGTGTATAGCATTGCACAAAATATTTCTTACTTCTTCGTGCGCGTAAACATAGGTTCAAGTCCGTGGAGTACTATTGAAGAGAGTGGTTTGGAACAGAGTTTAGCCAAAAATATATGTTCCATCGGTAAAAGCTCAGCTATTTGTTTAGTCGTTCGTAGCAATTATTATTGATAAAGTTTAAAAATATTTTTTGTCACTGCGTACTGACTTTATTCTCTTCTTCATTACATAAACATTTGCAAATAAATTTAACCACAACTTGTCTTATTTTGAATGTAAACGCAATTTACAATTAGTAGAGAACGAAAATTTAACGTTCCGACTTAGCTGGAAAAAGTACAAAAAATGTTGGAAAATATGGGGTTCGATCCCAAACTCATCAGCATCTAAAGTACAATAACAAAGAGCCTGAAAGACTTCGGCCATGAGGTATGCGCTAGACAGTATTCAATGTAGGCAAGTTCTATACCGCTAATATTATTGCAAGTTCATATAGTTTTGTTTTTCTTTTCTTATTCCAAACAAGTTGAAAATGTGGAGATTATTTTGATGCTAGGCGGCTTCAGTCAGTAAGTCAGATCCGAAAATTTACAAAAGCTAACTTTCGCGTAATATAGACATATGATGAATCAAATTGACTGAGGCACTTGCTGGATAAGGATATCTTATGACTGTAAGTTCGATTCGTCTGCAAGTAACGACTTTTTATACATACAATAAAAACTGTCAAAAGTTAAAATTTGTGTTACGTTCAACTTGCCATATTGCACTATGTGTATTAGAACTTTTAATTGAAGTTTTAAATTTTCCATTTGCTAATGATACTTTTTTGTGATGTTAGTTTCGTTCAGGCTGGTTCATGTTAAAATAAAAGACAATAAATGATCACCACACAATACACAATACATACAGACAAAACTATAACACTTGTACACAATGTTATATTTTCCTCGCATTGAACTTCGTTATTTATGGCTGCTGTCTCGCGTTGGGAAGATGGAATAGGGAAAATGCACTGGACATTTCAGTACGAAAACAAGCCAACATAGGTTCAAACCCTGTTCAAGATAAATATTTTTACAAAGCGATCGTGAATATCTAATCATCGCTTCTCATACAAAATGGACAATATTTCTGACTGTGAAATGAAGCACCTGAGTCGCTATAGAGAGGAAGACGATTTACGAATGTTAGCTTGAAAAGTCTAAATCAAGACTCAGGGGGTTACCAGGACAGTTGGACAGTTACAAACACGTCGTTGATCAGAAGTATCCTCTTTTCATGTTATTATTCTTAGACAGAAACACTATAGCATTTGTTAAGCACGTTTTGGATAGAGGTACACTTCGCATCAAAAAATTGTGACAGCGAACGCCGTGAAGCTAGGCAATCCAAGTGGCACCTTCTTATCCCATAATCGTGTTTGGTAAACAAACCCCCTCTTTCTCCTTCCTTCGTCTCGCGAATACTAAAATCAGCAAACATCATGAGCACGTTTTTTTTTAAATAGACATGTATTAGTATCGATAAAATGAAAGAATAAAAGCGAGACGAATCAATATACATACGTTGATGGAGGGAGGAATGTAAACATATACAATGAAACATTGAAACCGATGGATATCTGTTAGACAGAGCCAGAGAAATAAGAGAGAGAGAGAGAGAAAAGGGGAGAGAGAAGAAGAAGAAGTACAGATAAAATTATTAAATTTAAACGTAGTAAAAATTATTAAGTTCAGTTCCCACAGGAAAAAGTTCAGTTCCCACAAATCAAATCTAACAGCAAGAAAGGAGTGACTTTTGGATTTTATATTTTTTCAGGGATATTCGAATATATAAAGGGGGCTTCAAAAATTCATTAAGTCACTTTCAA
>JAGDQP010033041.1:0-13183 GCA_022664845.1 Lepisma saccharinum
GGGATACTAAAGCAGTTCCGTTCTCACTAAACACAAATTGATTCTTAGATGAAGTGAGAGTTTGAGGAATTATTTAAGCTTTGTCTTTACCATCACGAACACATGAACTGATCGATGTTGTGCCCTATATCGGGAATCAAAACCAGTACTCTACGCCCGGCCAGCATCGTATCAAGTTGCACTTTGGCAGCTACTCAGATATCAATTTAGCTAAAAGCCGAACGGGAGGGAATCGGCTTTAATTACTTGAATGTGCTAATAGAGCTGTAAAAATAACATACTTTGGAGTAAAGTTATAGTGATGTGATTGATCCAACATTTAAATCTATTGTAATATTGTTAAATTTTAATAATATTTCGATGTTCAGAGCAATCAAGCGCCAGTTTATTCCCATTTTGTAATCGTTACCTTTTAGTCACCCGAAGGATTCACATGTATGATCGAATTATTTACTTCGCACTTTTCGGAAAATTTATTTTGAACGAGAACCTCATTTAGTTCAAAGGTTTCTGTAAATTCAGGCCGATTCTTTGCCTAACGTAGTTCGTTTCTTAAATGTACATCTTGCCACTTGTTTCTTATTGACTATCATGATACGTACAAATACATATGCATGGCTATTTCTATATTTAGCTATTCAAAGAACTCGCCGAAGAAAATTGCAACATGATTCCAAAAGGCTTCCAAGAGTAATCGGAAATCTGTGGAAGAAAGTTAATTTGTATGGAAACGTTTGCCTAAAGTTTGCAGCAAATTTCTGAAAGGACCCCAGAGAGACCTTATGGAAATTTAATTTCAGTGGAAATCTTTTCATCCTGATAAAAGATCTCCATGGGTACAACCGCTAATCACTGACGGTTTGGCCACTACGAGACCACTTCGTTCAACACCTGCGAATATATATTCCGAAGGGTTGGGATAGGCTCTGACGGTAATGATTTTATCCTGATAAAATATCTGATTGTACCAAGCTTATATAGTATCGGGCATCAGTTGTGACTATTGAGCGACTGTAGCTCAATTGGTAGAGAATTTGTTCGCACCTGGGGAGGTTCGGCCCGGGCGGCCATCGAGACTGGGGTTTACCAGTTTTTTCCTGTCCCGCCAGGGGAATGCTGATGCAGTCTCTATACTACAATAGCCATGTTCCGCATCCCTTTTACCTTTCTTAGGAGATAATCAATCCCTTGTAGCACATTCACGTCGACCGACATAAAGCAGATCTCTTTCTAAGTCGTTTCATAGATAAAGAAAATACATTTTATCGGGTATGCCGTTTCATATTTCAATATTTGCCCCATGTCGGCCGAGAGGATAGATACCATTTTGCCTTCAATCTATAAGGAAAACATAACACAGTATGTGTATATTGCACTAGCCAAGGATAGTATTTGTCGAAAGTAAGTACGATGATTTCACCGACGTTTCATTGGTATTTCTAGGCTGGTTTGGAGAGTGTGATGGATGCAGTTCTGACGTCAAGGCTACCATAATCCTAGGCGAGCACTCATTCGAGATCCAAGAGAGGTACGTTAGTGATCAGGGTTTTCGTTCAAGTGCTATCTGGGCATTCCATGAAAAGAAATAAAAATCGTTTGTCAGGACTTTTGCAGCAGCGTTGAACCCGCTTGCCTTCCGAGTGCCAAATTGGTGTCGCTGCAAACGAGAGAGTAGAACTGCGGCAAAAAGACAATTGATATTTGTTTTTTTTTGGGTAGGTATGCAACTTTCGCCTAAGCCGGTCAACTAAGGGAAATGACGTCTCTCGGCGATTACTCAACCTAGTAAAGGAATAGGGTAGGTAGAGACCAGGACCGTTTGAGTATAGGTAGCTTCCCGGAATTCGCCTGTCAGGACTGAGGGAAACGCTGGAAAACCCCAGTCCAGATGGCCGACCCGGGTCGATCCTCCCTAATATGAACTAATGCTGTAGCAATTGCTCTACTGTCGCTCGGTAGCCACAACTGACGTCTGGTACTATATAGGCTGAGCATAGTAAGATATTTTATAACTCATTAACGTTAGAGCCTATTTCACCCTTTCGGAATGTGTCTTCGCGACCGTTTAACGAAGTGGTCCGAATTCCAAGAATATCGTTATCCTCGAGGGTTTTCAAAAAGTGGTCTTGTAGTGGGAAAGTGGTCAGTGGTCAGTGATTTGTGATTGTACCCATGGAAACATTTTATCAGGATGACAATATCTACAGCATATCACGGTTTCAGGCACTTCCACCTAAATCCAATTTCCATACGATTTGTGCGGGCTCCTTTCTCTTGGAATTGCATATTGGTACCAAGTTTTCCAAGTATCCTCTATCGACCATACGGCGAGTCATTGTATATTTTTCTATTATTATTCAGAACTTTGAACCATAGCAGGTGGTGTTCCACAGAAAATATTTGTTTCGGTCTTGAATATGATTGGAACGCCGGTCTTATGGACTAAAGTGAAACGCTATCCTGATTGGATCACAGTCCCTACATTTTCTACAAACACGCATATGTTCATAAGCAGAACAACGGTGGTATTCTCTGAAAAACGAAGTAATGGTACGAAGTAATGTTTTTGATACATGTTATGTCATAATTCTCCAAGTTCACTCAGCAAATGAAGCAAAATAAAACCAATGGAGGGAAACCTATAATATACAATTATGAATAGAAGGTATATGATAGTGAAGAACATCATGTTCTCCAGTATTGGCGATAATCGTTGTTACAGTAATTGCGTCTGGAAAAAAAATAAATATGTAACGATGTTTCTATCGCACATTTATGCAAACAAATGTTGAATGTAAAGTGGGATTGCTGAAAAATTTTCTGCTGTATGCTACCTTGTGTATTTATATAGTTTAGAACGTGGATCACATTCTTTCAGGTATCCGGAAAAATTATAAAGGTTCCAAACCTTCCGAAGGTTCTCTATCAAATATACAATTTTAAATGCACGTTTTAGTGCGTATGTTAGTGGAAATGAAATAAGTATTTACTCATGAAACAATTTCTGAAACTGAAAAATAAGCTATTGTTCATAATACTGAAATTTCTACTTCGTTTGAGCAGAAGGTATTTTAATAATATATGCATAATTATAAAAACAGTACAGGTAACAGTGTCAGTGTTTTAAAAACACCTACAGAAGAAATAGTCAGTATTGTTTGTTAAATATGTAACCGAGACTTAAAGTTAATACATTTTCGGTGACGGTATAACGAATCCCATATACAGTTTATTAAATATTTGTTAAATATTTTACAATGGTTTTGAAATATAGAATTTCTACTTTCGTAGGACGACCATTGAGGAGAATGAGAAAACGGAACTGGAGAAGGCATTTCTTCAGAATGCTAAACCTACCTCAAAAGAGCTCTCAGTGTTGGCAGAGAGGTTATCTATGGAGAAGGAAGTGGTCAGGGTATGGTTTTGTAATAAGTAAGTTTAACAAAAGTATTAATGAACATTTGAAGTACACTGGAAAACTTGCAACATTTTCAAACAAGTACGATATTCTACTAATTAGGGAAAATTTCCTTTGAAGAACAACCATTAGTATGTTTATAGTTTTGTCGCCCATATTTACCAAAATATTTCCATTAACTTTCTTAACTACTGTAAAGGAAATGTTTTCTTTCGTCAATGATGCCATTCGTCCTTAAATTCTACCTGTTTTCATGTTTTTACTTTTTATATTGTATTGTTCGCTATCTTACATGCTGTTACATGTTTGTAGTTTTCAATTTCTTCATTCTTATTTTGTTTCTATATTTTCAACAGTGGATTGCTAATTGTGCCCTTCCAAGACGTGACTTACCAATAGCTATGTTGGTAATCCTGTTTCCAAGGTACTTTCACGTGTGGCAACTGTGGAAGGCAGGAGTCTCTGTGTTATGTGTGTCAGGCAATCAAATTCTCTGCGTAATCGTGTACGTCTGGGAGCCGCAGCGCTAGTACAGTGCTTGTGTAGTTGGGCGTCTCCGTGATGTAGCACTAGTTATCCCGCCTATCGTTCTACTTTTCCGATATGTATGTCTAGTGTTTGTAAACAATTTTGGGAATATCTAATCGCTTGAGCCTCAGTGAGATAGAAACGTTCTTATACGCTGCTTTTGATGATAAAGAAACATAGGATAGTGTTAAATTTCACGAAGATGATTAAAATACCAACAAGGTTGCGGAGTACACTCCTAATGTAGAAGAGCTTCGATGATTTGAAGAGGATGTACGAGAGATTTCCAATAAAGTATTAGACGCTGAATTTGGTTGTCATCGAAGGAATCAATAATATTTAAATCAGTTTAGAGCATTTTTTTAGTCACAAACATTTCAGGCAAACCCTTTTAGTGGTCCTAGTTCTTCAGGCGTGCACAACATAAAGGAAGCCAACACGAAACAATGACAGGAAGGATCAACTCTCACAATGTGATGAAGAATTCCAAGGCAGGACAGTAATGAAACCGGTCCAAGTATAGAACCATGAATATGAACTGTTTGATGACTATTGTAGAAGGAAATCAATATGTAGATAATAAAAAAATAAAGGGGAAGGCTAAATTGTAATGGGGCAGTATACAGTAACGACATGGTCTTAATTTGATTTTAGAAAAATCTTCCACTGCCACACACACTTCCCGGATAATCCTCCAGGACCCACTCAATTGGAACAACAAAAGTACAGGAAAGTTTCAAATTTATTTTCAGCCAGCACTATGAATTAAATTGTACTGTTCCCAAATAATGAAGTATCTCAGGAGAGAGCAGAGTTCTCCAACCTAATGTTGGTACTCTTGCAGACATAACTATTTAGAATTTGTCACGGAATAATATATTTTTAACCAAGAAACATATAAACTAGAACAGAAATGAGACCCCCCAACAAAGTAAAACAGAGAAACTTATATTATTACATTCTTGTTTTTTTCTTCAAATAAATGGATCAATATATAGTGTAGAAATTAAAATACGAAAACAAATAGAGAGAGTATAAACTTATTTTTAAAGCTATATTTGGCATTCACGTCGTAGAGACTTACCTCAGGTAAAATATATACACTGAGTAGCGCTGACAATCCCGGGTTAAAACTTAACCTCACATTTCTTCTGTGATTTGGTTCCATTGTGATCGTTAACATATGATAATAATTTTACTTTCTCATAAATGTTGATCTCAGACGATAAGTACCAGCCAACGGAAAAATGATTTAGAAATTGATCATATGTTAAAACTTTGTAAAATCTATTTTTGGGGTCGTTTTAGTAAATACGGACCTCGAACGTCACAGTGTCATTAGCTGTTCAGTTTTAAAATCCAGAAACAGCCATGCTCCAACCGGGAATCGAGTCCAGATCCTTGTAGACGCTGGTTTGACCTCTCAGATCGCGCGACTACTATGGTTGTCCTCGAGTATGTCTTATTTTTTAGTTTTCACATAAACTTGACTTTTAACATTTTTTTTTAAATTTGGGTCCCGCCTTACCATCCCTGCCTCTTTGCATCCATTGCACGGGGTGATTAGTGCTCTTTCAAGGACGTGCATCACGCACATATTTGTACTTCTCATTCTGGGACAGGCTTATCCTTAGAGATTGTTGGATTGCCGGAATTCCGGCATTCCAAGAATCTCCTATGTTCCACCTGTTGAGACAGCTGGTGTTGCGGGATGGACTTATAACCAGGTATCCAGAATGTTCTCCTGGTCTATGTTCCTAATGGGATGGAACATTTACATGTCTCTACCTACTTTATTTTCTTTTTGTACAAACGCATACAACACAAAGACACAGGCAGGATAAAACAGGACGACACAACATAAACTTAAGTTTGGCTTCTTCTTCTGCTTCCCCTGTAACGAGATTAGAATAAAAATGTTAGATTCTGCATTCCTTGGGTATTGTGTCTTCTCTCTGGGCTGCATCCTCCTCTCGTCACATGGTTGGCCTATCTTCTTGTTCTTTCTTGTTCTTCATCGTTCACATTTTGAGCCATTGGGGGAGATGAAGAGAAGATTATGGTTTCTTTCTTCCTTTTTGGAAAGTCTTGCTTCCTGGTGGTTCACCGCACTCTCCTTTCCTCTTCATTCTTCTCTACTCCCCATATGTTTCATTTAAACACATTCACTCGCACACATTCACACGAATATATTATAAGCACTGTTTGACCTCAGGTTGCGGTTTCCGCAACTTTTAGTCTGTTTGTTAATTCGTTGTTTGTTCCACTATGTATAACACTATAATCAAGCCTGGTTCCCTCCACCATATACACACTTACACTTTCACACTAATCGAGTGTCTCTTACCGGAGTTCCAGGCGAGGCACTCTTTGTTGCTGGAGTTCCAGTAACACCCCATTGATGGTGATGTTTTCATTTTTCTTGATGGTAGTTATTTTATTTCTCGATATATTAGTTATTACTTTTAGTAGCAGACATTTTGCTATTGTAGTGTATTTTACTTGATTTTCACCATTTCACCAATCTAGAAACAGCCATGCCCCAACCTGGAATCGAGTCCAGATCCCTGTAGACGCTGGTTTGACCTCTCAGATCGCGCGACTACCATGGTTGTCCTCGAGTATGTCTTATTTTTTCGTTTTCACATAAACTTGGCTCTTTAACAATGTACAGTAGTGCGATTTGAATCCTGTTTGCATACTCAAGCGCGGAAACGTCATATCAGAGTTTAGAATATCTCAAAGTCAGACGCGCACTGCAGCTCAAATTTTCGGAAAACGATTTAATTTGCTTAATAAACTTAAGAGCACGGAACATTCAAATAGAAAAACACAGAGAATTTTGAATGACTTCCAGCAGTCGTAATTATAGCCTTTGTTAAACTTAATAACAAAAGAACAAAATACGTTTCATCAGAAAGAGGAAGATTTAACACAAAAGAAAATTTCAACCTTAAAAAATTTTCTGGGCGGGCATCTACCATTTTTACCTATAGAGAATTTTATCTTTAGCTTATTTTGAATTTGAATTTATAAATTTATGTCTTCGGCCGATTAAACTTAACCACTTTGGCAGAAATGAATTTTACTTCCGTGAGGTAATGACTGGGCATAAATTGACACATCTGTAGACAGCTGACGTTTTTTTTTACTTACTGGTACACTATTCTTAAACATATTAAACAGTATACATGTTAATGGTTTGCTATTAGGAGAACGTCGAGAACTTCTTATTAAAAATGGGAAGGCACGTTCCCCTTGAGCCTTTCCGCTGTTTTGCGTCAATTACAACAGTTAAGGGGCCTGGCTTCTCGTTGTGTGTCAACTGAGACACTTCTCCGTTCCAACTCAACGGACTAAGGCTAAGCTACCTGCTCTGACAGCAGTGGAAGCTTGATACAAACTTGTTGTAAGCTTTCGTTGTAAAATGTAGAAGCTTAAATAAAGATTGTCATTTCAAGGCTGTAAGCTTAAATCAGGATTTAATCATGCTTTCTAGTTGGCACTTGGAAAGGTTGCTCTAAATATGCTATATCAAGTTTCCACATACATGAAGCTATGAAGAATACTATGTCAAGAAGCGTGAAAGCATTTTGCCTTTGGTTGGAAGCATTGCGATATATTTAAATTTCTAACCTACCGTGCTTTCCTAAGAAAAGAAGCAAAACCGCAAAGCTACACTTATACAGTGTTTTCTAATTCCTTTGTAATTGCCAATACTAACCTAACTACTAATATTTAAGTGACGAAGCAACGCTTCCTTGTAAGAGATCGAAAAGGAAGGTAAATTACTTCCCATCCACCTCTTTTCTGTCAATTTTGAATTTCAAAAGTATTTTGGGCTTTTTTCTACAAGGAAACGGTTTTTTTTTTAGGTTTGCTGGTCTACTTACTTGTTCTAGCAGCTATTGAAAGGGTTATGCCCCCTTTTCAGGCTAGGTTAATTTAGGACTTCAAGTAGAGGAAGTTAGGATGGGTGGTTGGGTTAAGTGTTTCGCAAAAAAAAATTTTAAACTTTGTTATTTTTAATTCTGTTTGCTTTCCTGGATATTATAAGCATTTTGCTGGTTTTAAGGTATTTGAGCTTACGTTATGGAAGTATGATACTGAAGTGCAATAGTCGAGACAACACGTTGGCATATAGAGGACAAATTATCTATGATTCTTCTGCCCTCGGGGCTTCTATAGATGTTAATGGATAGACAGATGAGTCGTACGTTTAACATTTATGATTGCTGTGTAAATATGGAAATGAATTGTAGGTGAGTTCATAATGAGCTTTATGATGTGCTTATTCGGGAGTGGTAGACGCTAGACGCTACGGAGAAAATAATATATTTTCCAATATATTGGGATAGAGATGTAATTGGAAGACTTCACGAACTGCTAGAATTATTTGATGGAGTATGGCTGTTATGTTATTCTGGTATAGGTTTTGGAATGCGTGGGAGATTTATTGCATGATTTGACTTAGGGTAGGAGGTGGAAGAGCTGGAGAGTGAGATAGTTGTTGTGTTACTTGCGGTAGGTGTAAGGTGCGTGACATCAAGTTTCTGGATTCATCAGCTTTGGGGCCTTGGCGTTTATAGGAAATGCGGACTTGCATTTGTTGCATTTAGGAGGATTGGATTAGTTTGGTGGTTTTCTTGGGTTTGGATAGCCGCACTTAGGTTGGAAGGGACATTGATCGGTTGAATTGTTGTTATATTGCTGACATTGATCGTACTTGAGTGGTAGCTGTGGCTGTGTTGTTGATGGTTCGACCCGATAACAGCGTCTAAATAGAAAAGCTCCTGATTTTAGTAGTGTGTTTATGACGATTTGATATGGTGTTAATACTTGAATAATATAGATAAGTTTGCGTTTAAATCTGAGACATTTCGTGCAGTGAGTCCTTCTTCACGTAATTCGGTTTCTACTTCCTTCATCGCCATGGATGCCTGTATTGAATCCACGTATCGCTACCGATAGTTGACTCAGACGTCATGGTGGTGGTTGCATTTTGATAGTCTTGACTGAAAGTGGAGTAGGTGCGTGTTTGTGCTAAATTTCTCTAAGCTGAATTTGTTTCTAATTGTGCTAGACACGTTTGTGATCTGATGACATGAATGACACCGTTTGTGGCGGTAATAATTTAAGAGATGACTTGTGTGGAAATGTTTTGTAAGTTTGCAGTATAGCTGTTTTGGTGTTTAATAACGTTGGTTGAACTTTGTTAGAAGAAAAGAATAGCCTATTGGCTTAGATGATGTATTGAGTTGATTCTGTATCACAGTCTGATATATTCATGGGTCGCTCGGTTTCAGAGTTTTTATTTGAAGCACTAAGAATGTGTGTACATTTCCTGGAAGCGACTTTTCTGTGCCTGTTAGTGATAAACTTGTGGTGCGTTGTTTCGGAATTTTTCCAGTGCAAGTATTTTTGGGTGTTGTAGTTGAGGTTGATTGAATGACGCTTGATGGCAGAAAATGTTTTCCTGTTTGCTTGGTTGTTTTAGGCATGATGGTCTTCGACAAGAATTTACATCATATAATGATATGACAAAACATAAAGAACCTTAGAATAATAGTCACAGGTAACGTTCAGGTAAACTTCAAACCTGCCTCCCTGAAGTTTCTGTAACTCCTGTGTTTGTGCGTGACTATTTGTGGTGCGTGATTATTGCGAATTAATGGATACGAAGTTTTGCTGTGAGTGCTTTAAAACGTTTCCAGTACTTACTTGGACGTGGAGTTTTCCTTTAGCTGATTGCCGGCCCTGATAGATTGTCTGAATGTATACGTTTATATATTGAGATGGTAGTTTGGGTCTCTAAGGATGTATAGTAGAAGTGATAATGAATTTGTTTGAAGCTTCTTGTAGAGATGTAGTAAGTGTGCTTAGAGTCTAGAGTAGTTCATATTCTGTTGTAAGGGGCGAAAATGTGTAATTTGATGTGTTATGTGTGACATGTTTTGCCTGTCCAATCTGCTATATCATATCTGAAAATTGTACGAGGTAGTTTCTTTGTTGAAAGTTTAGCTTGTTGGTGATACTAGAATATATGTTCTATCTATCACTCCCGAGAACGATCCCGTGGACGGACGTAGATGGTTGCATTGATTATGTACGTATGTTTGTAGTAAATAGTTGCGATTAAATATTCCGCCAAATTTAGAATGTTCGAATTGACTCCTCCATTTGCTCGCCGAGCTGGTATTTGGCTATCTTCGCTGAGCGTGAAGTATCGTGGTATTTTCCAGGTGTGCTGAAGTTTAAGGTATGTTTAATTTATAAGGAAACTATTTACGTTTTCCTCTAGAAGTTTAGTTGGTAATAAGCGGATATTTAGGAATAAGTATATTTAACTCACGGTAAGTACTATGGTGATTTCTAGTTGTGAGCTGTTAAACTTCTGTCTCAAGTGTGCTTGCATGATAGCGCATAAGGTCCAGAGAAGGTTGCTGTGAAGTTTATATTAGGCTGGCTTTAGCTGCATACTGAATCTGCTGTAGAAAATATATTGCCTTGGAAATGGTTGAGTGTTTTGCAGTGTTAAGAGGGCAAGAAGTTGATATAATAGGTTGAGAAATTGATGTGGTTGGTGTGTTGTCATGCTTTTGCGTGATTGGTGTTCTGATAGGTACTATGAGTTCCGGTCTTGAAGATTCTACTTTTGTCTGGGCATTTGTAGTTGACTGTCGGATGTGCGTCCCAACAAGCAGTGTCGTTCGGTGTATTTTGCAGATTAGTGTATAATTTAGTGATGTGAGGACCTGAACGTAATCCGCATTTGTTTTCATTATTGCATTTATATGTGTGATGAACGTTGTAAAATTGACATTTTTCGCATCGGACGTGAAGGGGTGGCGCTGAGTGAGATGGATATACACTGCAACCTTTCCAGTATATATAATCTCCCTTAGAAAGAAGATCGCCAATGGCGTATTATTGACCGGTAAGAACTCAAATCTTGTATGTTAGTCAGCCTTGTTTGCTTTGGGTACAAATGCATTCTGCTATTTACAACTTTCGTGACTCAATTAGGCTCCTTTTTCTGAATCTGTGACGAATTATTCAATACTGAGGAATACAGTAGATAATGTAGATACTGTCGATGCTTGGCGCGGAGATGGTTCTTGCCTTTTTTTAATTCGTGTGATATAAACATCAAATCGAGATAAGCCAACACAACCTTCATGGTCAACGTTCTAACAAATGGTCAGGAAACAATCGATGACCTACTCACAAACGGCACATATATATAAAGAAATATATATAGAGTTAATCTGTTACGTTAAACACGACCGCTACCACTCTGGTGTGAAAAATTCCAACGCTACAACGACCATCCAACATCAACTTACACAAATGGAACAAAATGCGGATACTGCTACGGAGTTCACCCTACAAAATATTGCAGAAATCTTCAACATCAACCAAAATGTAGCACTTGCAATTACGCACATCCGACGTTTACTTTTAAATATAAAGCGCGACTGCCAGCTGAACATAGCAAACTTAATTGATTCTCCTGCTCAGGAAAACATAACAAAACCCCGAACCAACAGCCACAATTACCTCCTCATCGTTGTCCAGACATCGTTACCACCTCAACACATCTACTAAAAATGTACAATAGTTCTTAGACATAACTTGGAAGTTATCATACCCACAACACTACAACTTCCTCAGAATGTACTTCCGCGTCATCTTGAATCGACCAAGTTAATTGGACAGAATACAGAAACTTTATTGCGGAACATATTCAACACATAGAAGCCGTCACATCGGAAGCAGAACTCTGTAATACTATCGGTCATAATACTTCCACCATAAATCAAACATTAGACACCTACATACATATCACAATTCAGCCTCACATGACCAACCTACCACCTCAATATATTACGTTAATCCATCGTTCTCGACACTTCTACCGACAATTCTAGCGGATAGTCCACAACTACATTAAAGCTTACAAAGTACATTGACTCAGCATGTAACAAATTCGCCGACACTTCTCCCCCAACGAAGTACTGGAACATCCAATCAACTAAAAGGGAAGGACACAAACACGCATCCGTTACTTAATAATAATCAGGCCTTACTTACAATAAAAGAAAAAAGCAAATGCATTCGCTATATATCTTCAGTATATATTCATCTCCCCTCCATCTACCAATCCTTTCCGGAAACATCTTAAAGAAATAATAATCTTTAACTCACCAAACGTACAGCGAAATACAACCCACAATCCATATGAAATCAACCAAACCATCGACTGCAAACACACTACAGCACCTGGCACCGATATCATACATATTGCAACCTGAAATAAGCTCCTCTCATCTTCATTGATTTCCTAGCCTCTATCTACCCCTACAAACTCCGTACAGGATGCATTCCCGTTACACTGAAAACTTCAAATACCCATATGTTTCAAAAAAAAACCAAGACCACCCATCTTACCCTCATGCAGACCTTTCCAACTAACATCCACCCTCAGTACAACTTAAAAATTACTACTCGTCAACCGCCTTCACACTCACATTGCAGAACTCAACGTCTTACCTATATACCAAGCCAGATTTAATTTGCCTCTCAGCATCAACGCTCAACTTTGTCTTATAAACACAATCTCTAACCGATATAGCACAAACAACTCTTCATGTCTAATTCTGTTTGATTTTGAAAAAGCTTTTGACAAAGTGTGGCGTCAAGTCCTAATCTCTAAACTTGGATCATTTCAACTCCCTCTAACATACATCTGATTTATGCTTCACTTCCTACGCAATCGTATCACCCTATAAATTTCAGCATCCCTCAAAGCTCCGCACTCTCCCCACTTATGTGCTTTCTCTTTTCTCATCAAACATAAGCGTTTCTTCAATTTTCAGGTGACATAGCCTTCCTCGCTCTCGGAAGAACTATCCAAACTATAAATCGAATTCTCAAGAAAACTATCAACGCATTTACCTGATGGTGTAAAAAGTAGGGCCTCACAATAAATTCAACTAAAAGACAAGCCATCGGCTTCATACCACCCGAACACCGTTCTCGTGTCAATCGAAATTCTTCACGACTAGACATAAAAATACACAATAGCCCAATAAACCCTTTCGAAACACTCAGTAGCCCTTTTCATAGATCATCATCTCACATGGAAATACACTTAAACATAACCATAGCAAGAAACCGCCTTAACATTCTAAAAAGACTCACCGGATCACTTAAGACTTAAGCTCAAACTGTACT
>JAGDQP010033042.1:6320-20911 GCA_022664845.1 Lepisma saccharinum
CCGAACCGAAAGCTGTAGAAGAGGGAAGTTAAAATATTTGCTAAGAATCTATATCATGGACAAAGTACTGCTCATAACAATCCCGCTAAGTTACAATACCATTATCTTCTGTTAAAATCAAACACAAAAAATTAGTAACTACACCAGTTCCACCTGTATAAATTTTAGATTTACATTTTCCTTAATGTTTATTCTCTACATTTTTAGTATACAGCGCAATATGTAGAGTAACATGATATTTATGTTTTTAATTTTTTTGTCTGTTTTCGTGGATGAAGAATCCACTGTATTATTAATGTTCCCAAATGTTTTATTCAGCACATACGATTATTGCGCAGGAAAGGCCAAAGACGGAAGTATGAAAGCTAGCAAAGCCCTGGACGGAAGTGCACCATGAATTAAAATTATAATGGCGTTTTAGACTATTGATTATATGTCTGACTTGTTACAGGCAACCTTTTTCTACGTCAGGATAAATTTTGTACTGTCGATGATTAATAAAGCTCTCAGTTGTCTTTTAGCGTGTAGCGTTTGAAGCAAGATTTATTAAAATATTTTTTTAATGGAGCAGTAACACAGAAAAAAGCTTTTGAAGTACGAATTGAAATGGAATATACCAATTAGAATATGTTGCTTTAAAGGAGTCCATCACTCGATTTTCCACGCATTTAATACAATCTCACTTTAGCATTTTGTGGGAATCTTTTATTTCTGATTTGTCCATCTGCAAGGGGCGTTCATATATAAATAAGCAAATTTTTAATAATTTTTTACCCCATCCCCCTTGTAAACAATAAATTAAGCAGATACCCGACCCATCCCCTTGTGCTTACGTAAAACAGTTCAAATTTCTTATCGTTATTTCGTAGTCCAAAAAAAATATATCTAAATGTACACTATGTTTTCTAAGCGAATTCCACGTGAGGATTGCTCTGATCCCTCTCCCCAATTGCCACATCAAATAAGCAAAGCTTCAGATCCTTTTTACTTGAGTGCTTATGTAATACTTGAACGAACCCTAATTTAGGCTGTCAGTGCTTCAATAGAAGAGGACGAGCGAAGCTGATATGAGATTTTAATTCATCGATCTTGATTAACAGGGTTGTTTTCAACCTTATGACGATTAATGTTACGCGTGCAGATTCGGTTTGGTGTCACAAGCAACCAGAGTTGAAACTAGCTCACTTTTGGTGACCCAGTGTGACCCGAATAGAGATGACCCGGTCCAAAACTTGACCCTGTGGCCCGTTTCAGCTCTGTATGCAACAAATCTGACACATTGTGGTGAGCAAACGTTTAGCGCACATGGTTTTCAAAGCTATTATTTGTGATTCATGCTCTTTCATTTTGATAAATTTATCCTTTTAATACGTAATTAGGAGGTAAAGAACAAATACTTTAAGTCACACAGGCCTTGTAGCTTTGTAATTGGAAAACGTGTATTCATATACGAGGTGTGTTCAAAAAGTATCGAGCCTTTAGTTGGCAAAAATACATTTATTGATTTGAAAATCCGAAACACTAATCCCCTTCAAAGTAGTCTCCTTGATAATGCACACACTTTTTCCGGCGCTCCCGCCATTGTTGGAGATATGTCTGGAACGCAGTTTTCGGAATGGTGAGAAACCGTTCCGTCGCATTCCGCATAATGTCTTCTCTTGACTCAAATCGGGTCCCTTTGAGCGGCATATTCAGCTTGGGAAACAGCCAAAAGTCACACTGAGCCACGTCTGGTGAGTAGGGATCCTGACGAAACACAGGAATGTTGTGTTTGGCGAGGAAAGCCTGAATCAAATGTGCAGAATGGGCCGGTACGTTATCATGATTGAGCTGCCAAGTCTTCGCTGCCCACAGATCCGGTCGTTTGTGCCGCACAGTATCACGAAGGGGACGAAGGACCTCCTGGTAGTAATCATTTGTTATTGTTTGGCCTTGTGGGGGTACTCACGAAGTACCACACCACGGGAGTCAAAGAAAACGGTCAACATGACCTTGACTTTGCTGCGGACCTTCCGTGCTTTCTCTGGTCTCGGGGATGACGGATGTTGCCACTGTGACGACTGCATCTTGGTTTCTGGGTCGTACCCATATACCCATGTTTCATCGCCTGTGATCAAAGTGTTCAGAAAGTTGGGGGCACTGTTTGCATTGTCCAGCATGTCCTGTGCGATTTCCAGACGCCATTGCTTCTGCTTCATTGTTAGCAGCTTCGGTACAAATTTCGCGGACACTCTCCTCATACCCAAATCCTCGTGCAAAATTGAATGTACCGATCCGCTGCTTACCCTTGTCTCGTTCGCAATTTCTCGGACTGTGATACGACGGTCCTGCAAGACCAGAGTCCGCACTTGCCCAATGACATTGCCATTCCGGCTTGTTGAGGGCCTACCTGAAGGTGGTTCACTGTCCACTGATGTGCGGCCATTTTTGAAGCTGTTTTACCACTCTTTTATGCGTGAGGTGCTCTTGGCATCGTCCCCGAAAGCCTGTTGAATTTTTGCGAATGGTTTCCGCTTGGGTATCGAAAAGCTTTTGGCAAAATTTGATGCAATATCGCTGCTCAAGTTTTTCTATCATTCTACGAACGTTCACAACACGTCTTAACTCGTTGGCCGACTGCCAGCAACTGACGCTTTCTACGGGCGAGAAAAAATCACGACTACGCGTGAGTGTCCCCTCTGCATCTATACTGAAGAAAGTCTCCCGCGCTTCAATGGTTTAAGCGGGAAAAATAAGGTTCAATACTTTTTGAACATTCCTCGTATATGCACTTTTTAAAAATATTTCTACATTTTGGAAGTACACTTAAGAGTACGACTTTTTAAAAGAATATGGCTTTAGGCTCAATATGTGCCTTAAGATTTACTTGCTTGATTTAAATAGGAAGCAACATGTTTTGAAGGTAGCTGATATAATACTTATCAGCTTACTTAAATTTTATTCGTATCGATACTTAATAGAATTTGATCATCGCTTATTCTGCATGGCACTGAATATGAACTTACAAGGGACCCACCCGTACATGACAGTGAAGTTCAGGAATCAAACCAAACTCAAATGAAAGTGCATCACAGAAAACCTAAATGTGCCAAATCTTGGTCCCAAATTTGAAGTCGTTCTAGAGATATGAGGTCACAGCATTACCTAGCGAACTATATTAAATACAGTATATGATGATTATGTCCTTACAAGCCTCAGAGTTCGGAAAGCAATTGACGTAGCGTTTACAAACAAAAAATGAGGTAGAGGAAATCGATTTGCAATACTGGGGTAACCAGTGACGTCCAAGAAATATATCTACTGCGGAGGAGAAGGGGGTCTACTTTTTTAAAAAATGAGTAGGAATTGGGTTATTATATTTTCACGTAATTCGAATCTTTATTGAAAGCAGTGCAAGTATTAAAGGAAACATTTTGTGTTACTTCTTAAGTTTGATGGGCATGGGGAAGAGCTATGAGTACGTAAGGCGTGCTTTAAAAGATATTAGTTTAAAGATTTAGACATTTTTTTCGACTACGAAGTAAAGGTAAGAAATTTGACAAGTTTTACGTAAGCACAAGTGAAGCGGGTATCGGCTAAGTTTCGTTTACAAGGTGAGATGAGGACTGAAAACTAGCTTACATAAAACTTCATCGTCAAAGTAAAGTAAAACAAACTTGCACATGGACAAAACGTAATTAAAAGACTCCCACAAAATGTTAGTGGGATGTGGTACTAGAAGGATGGAAAATCAAGTGTTGAACGATTGACTGGCTCTTTTGCTCATAATGTTGTTTATAGTCACTTTTCTTTGCAGTTTCAAAATAACAAGACAGTAAACAGCGTTAGAAACTTCTTATCTATGCACCGAGAAACAATTTTCTTAGAAATGAGATATCAGCACTCTAATTTAATTGAAAATGAGAACATCTTGGTTTGGAAATTAGATCAGTAATCAATCTTATTTCCAAACCGGTATGCTCGCAAATTCAAATTCAAAACTCTCATTTTAAATTAAATAAGAATGCTTATATCTTATTTCTACGAAAAAAAAAAAATCGGTGCGTAGATAATAACTTTTTTTTCAGTTTCAAGAGACCCTTCGTTACTGTTCGGACTTTACGTTCTAGGATGGCTTATCTAGTATAATGTCACACAACAATAAATAGTAGGTTGAATATCTTCTTTCTGTAGAAAACAATATTTCTTTTAGTTTGTTTTTCCATAGAAACAAAGAATAGCTTAAATAAATCAATTGTATGTGTCACTACTAAAAGCCAATTGTGCTTGCAAATAACATTGCTTGTCTACCAAGTCGAAGCATGTCAAACTGCCCAACATTTGACTGTATAGTCAAAATAATAATTCAATTGGTAAAGCGGTCACCTGTCTTTCGTTAGCTACAAGTGTTGAGGTTAAAAGGATTTCATTGTTAATTCCATCGCTTTAGTCAACAGCACTTAAGTATGAGCGCGAGTGGTTTGCCCAACAGAAACGAACGATGCCCATTGCCCAATGCCCAGACGAAAACAGCTTCAGCGAGAAAGAATAACCATGCAGCGAGGGAGGGGATCAAAGCACTCCCCCCTCACACACATAAATATACACACCTGTTGACGCAGGTGTCTTTTTAATGCATTCCATCTGTATGATAGGCAATCTGTAACGAAAGGTGTAGAGGACACAAACTGCCCAACACCTCAGCTGGTTATAGGTGATATTGGCTTCATCAATTAACTAACATGGAAAAAATTACTGCCGTTATTATTTATAATGGACTCTCTCATTACAAGCAAATGTTTAAATTTATTTTAGTGGGTAACAAACACACAGTTTTGGAGCTTTTCGGTGCATAAAATCTTACATTCATGATGCCATGAATGAAAGCAATGTTATGTGAAGTACTGATGTAATAAACTTATTTCTGCTGCTAATAGACATTATGTGACTGAACATATGCGTGTACATACAGATTGTATACACATAATATGCACTTTAGCTCACAAGACAAGAGAAAATTAACGGTAGTGGATGTGTACAATGCCTTTTAGCACATAGAAAAGTAGGGTAGAAACGTTTGTTTTTCCTAAACTGAATGTTTCGTTTTTATGGTTTAGTGGCAACGTATGGCTTAAAAAAACAGTGTATATGGGAAGTGAAACAGCTCGCTGTTATTAAGGAATAACAGTAACATTATCATGGAATGTCTCAGACAAAAGCCAGGCAGAATATCATAACTTTCTAGGAAATTCGAATTACCATCTCTGTATAAAATATCAAAATACATCTGGCATGTAAGTATTCAAAATGATTTACTTATCTATTTCAGGAATAGATTCTTCCGAAGTTCTACCATAGACCGCATAATAGATGATCGACTTAGCACGCTTTCACATTTCTGTCTGCGCTAAAACTAATGGCTTTTTGTTCAGAGTACGTGATTTTAAATTCATCCGATAGGTAGCTATGTCGTAGAGCTCATAATAGAATATGACGTCTATGCCAGAGCTACCGAGTGGATGAATTCAAAATCACATGCTCTGAACAAAATCCCATTAGTTTTAGCGCAGACAGAAATGTGGAAGAGTGCTAAGTCTATCTATTCTGAGGTCTATGGTTCTCTTATGAAATACTGAAAATTTGTAATTGAATTCTAACTTTAAATCTATCTTTGTAAGTTTTAGGTCTAAATAGATATATTTCATCGATGAAAATCAGTTTTCACTCTTTTTAATTAAGAAAAATGTAGTAGTTTTTTTTTATTCTTATTATAAATGTTTATCAATAAAATTAGTTTTTCATTTATAAAATTGTAAAATAGATAATATACTTCAGAGTGGATATACAGGGTGTGTTTAATGTATCTGTTCTTTTATCAATTGAGCTGCAATAAACAAAGTTTTTTTTTTCCCAGAATGCACTGATAAATGAAGATTTGAAGTAAGCAATGGTATAAGTGCTACTTATGTGAACAGTGAAGAATTATATTAAGATGAAAAATGCAAAAGTTACTGACATGAATGTTGCAGACTATATTAAATGAGGCGTCCATTTCCAAACGGATCCTTGCCCTACAAAAAAACGTAATTGAGATATTGACATTTTTGAGTTCATTTTATCCTTTTCTGGTACATTAATTAAAGATTTTGCAATTCCAAACCATCTCCAAAATCATTAAAGGACAGAATCATAATTAACAATAAAGTTGTATTTTCATCATCTCCAATATCCTTTTGCAAGAAGGTAAAATATTGGTAAACTAATATCCTACTTTGTAATGTATTCCTAGCTGCATATTTGCCCTAGCTTTGTAAAATAAGATATGTATAACAAATATTTTTGTCAATTTCCTAACATGTATGGCGCTTGGACAAGGACTCTTTTGGAAATGGACTCCTCACATATAAATACAGACTAAAATTTAATTATTTACCTAAACATTCAAATTTATTTTTATAATGTAAACTAAATACTTTTTTTTAGAAACTGTGGTTTCTTCACTGGGAAAGAGGAAGCATACGAAAAAATTTAAATATTAAAAATTCATTAGCTTAATTGTAGGCCTACACTTATAAAAGTTTCTACGAATGTTAGACATTAAGCCGCAAATGAATGGGAATACTTAAGGGGAACAGTTCAGATTTCGAATCGTAAGGTGTTGGTGTTACCTCTAATCCATGTAACTTAATATATCTATCTAAACAGGGTGTTTCAGAAACTTGGAAATTATTTACCATAAAGTCCTGAAACAAAATTTAGTTATATAAGTCTATATACCCGTATCCACCATCAACAACATCTTGTTAATATCCCCTACTATTTGCGAGCAACAATAGGTAATTCGAACTTCAGCGCTAGTAGTTGTATTTAAATATAGAAGGGTATCAAACTACAGTTTTTATAATATTTCTTTAGAATTCAATAACAGTTCCAATTAAATGATAATTGACTCAGCTTTCTAATTTAAATATCATAATTTCATTCTCATAGCTAAACATTTTAAACATAGATATTATAAAGGCAATTCTTATGAAAGCGGATCCTTGTTCCACAGTCGTAGCAAAGCTATAGAAAATGGTCATGTTCTCTAATTGAAATGTTTAATATGATTCCTCATAGACGTACTTTTGGTTTTACACCACTGCTTTCCGAAATATCGTAATTCACTCAGGCTATCTATATATGTATAGTTTAATGTCGTATTTCAAAGCTTAAATTTTGAAGAACAAACTATCTGAGACATATTTAAGTAAAGGTAAGAAGTACAGAGATGTGTTAATCAAGAAGAGGAGTTGAAGTCGTAGGAAAGGGAATCAAATTGTCAGGTTTTCAGATAACATTATTCCTTTGCACAGGCTAAAACATTAGTTTACTAGACACTGGACGTTCTAAAGTAAGAACACACTGAGGAAAGTGGAATGAAGGACAACAAAAACAAAACATTAGGAATGGTGGTAGGGATAAAGAAAACTGCTAAGAAGAATATATCTGGTAAAGCTAGGAGATATTGTACATAATTCAGGAAATTAAACATTTTTATATAATATCTTCAGTACTTACTAAATGTGCTCTTGAGTATTTTATGGACAATTACAAACTTAAAATCTTTGTTAAAGTTTGTTCTATGATTATTGATCATGTTTTCTAAAAAAACTTTAGTTCAGCAACTCATTATGGGGTTCAGGTTCGTAAATTTTACCTTAAAAATTGAGAAAAAAATAAACCTTAAATAAGATGCATTTTTTTTTAATCCGCGGGCCTTCAGGGTTTTAACGGACGATATATACCCTTTCTCTACCTAAGTTTCTGAAGTTTTTGTTTGTTACCCAGCAAGTCAGCACACGTCGGTCCGACGTCGGCATTTCGTCGGCAAAGGTCGGCTGACGAGCGAGCCGACGGACAGGCTGACGTTGGAGTTTGAAAAATTCCGACAAGTAGTCGACGTCAGCGGGCGGGTTTTGGGCGTGGTTACGCCTCTATGCCGACCCCGATGGAGGCCCGGAAAACGGCCCGACGACCAAACGCCACTTACGGATCGCACCGACAATTTCCCGACTACTAGTCTGTCGGGCCGCCGTCAGGGTCGGCATTTGGCTTGCTGGGTTAATACATATCCACAGCAGCTTTCCTTAGTTTTGAACAAATACTTGATGAAATCCTTGAGTTTTTAGCTATTGGTACAAATGATTATTATTTCAATACACACCAAAGTATTTTGCAGCAAAATGTTATATTAGGAACGAATTTTATTTCTATTAGAGAGTGAAAAGTATGTAACTGGACCGGGGATCGAACCTGGAACCTTTGGGTTACCGTCCCAATGCGCTACCAACTGCGCAACCCAGTCGACCCGTTTCCACTCTTAATGTCCATGTTCTCTCTCGAAACTACCTGGACCCAAAGGTCCCGGGTTCGATCCCCGGTCCAGTCACATACTTTTCACTCTTTAATATCAATTGTACTACAACTATAGAGGCTTGATGTACAGAAAAAATCGGAAGTTGCCTCCATTTCAACTTTGGAAATTTTATTTCTATTTAAGAACTGATACTCAATGTTACTTGTGCTACCCGGATATAATGTTTCAAATCTATTTATATCTATGTGGTTTAAGGGCAATGTACGTAACACAAACTGTTCAATTTTATAGACTTCAGAAGTACATGGGGCGGAATGGATGATGTAAAACACGGACAATACTACACAGAATCTGAAGTTATAAATGGAAGCTATGAACGATAATCTTCATAGAAACTACAGAACTTTTTAATTCACCACATCCGGGAAGAATTGGTATCTAATTAATCAGAAGAATGAGCGGGATGTCATTTCAAGATGCTGTTTAATTGATTATGAAATTGTTTAGGTCTGACAAACATTTTCTCTCACGTACCAGTACTTTCCCACTGAAGTAGGTTGTGTATATTCTAGAGGTGAGAGTGTCTACTGCCCCGAACGAGATGATGATTTCGTTTTATTTGAGTTGTATCCACTGCTAATTTTCATTGTTTACCTTCATTTGCTGGCAAGTTTCTCAACGAAGACAAAACTTTTCCTAGAGCTAATATTTTCATATCATAAAACAAACAAGGCACCACAGATTGAGTATCGATATTTTCAGTATCTATAGTTTCACGGTTGGAAGCATAGTAAGCAGACGTTTCGCTGTACTACATGCTCCGCTAGCAAATGTCACTATTCATTTTACTTTAAAACTCAGTAATGATAAAATACCATCAAGTTGGATGATTTCAGTCGTGTTTGCTCATTTTTTTTCAACAGAATGGAAAAATAAATGAAGGACAGTTTATTTAGGAGACGACTCATCCTTTTCCGTTCGTATTGACTCGGTCAGCATGTCCGTGTCGTTACAAATGATATGCTTCAAAATGATGAATAATTTTGCAGCATTAGTCTTGTTTTTAAAATAGAATAGAAACGAAGCAGCGTGCGTTTTTTGTGAGATACTAGAACAAAAATGTGTGACTGGGTAGACACAAAATGTGTGACAAACTTTTGCATATCAAATTTTACAAAACACTCCAGACGGAAAAATAGGAGGCTGTTCTTTCTGTACTACACTGCGGCCGACGAGACTTGATCGCTGGTTGTTCGCGCGAGAGAGAGATGACCGGCGCTGTTGCCAAACTGTCGCCACATTATTTTTTCTGCCTGCCACGCTTGAATAAAGTTCCGGATGTTTTGTCTTACAAGGGACACTATCGAGCAGTGCGCTCCGAAAGCAGAAAATTTTGCAACCATTGGAAAGAGATCTTGACGCTATACGACATACGTGAAAACTAGCTGCCCAATTGCAGAACTAACTGAGAAATTTTAGTTTTTTTTAAAAAAAAAATCCAAATTTGAATGATGTTGTCTTTTGGAGCACAGAAACCGACTTCGGCAGCCAAATTTCGCAGATTAATTCTTAACACCAAAACAAGGAAAAAGATAACTTTGCATTTGTCGAATTCCTCTTCATTTTTTAGATACAGGGAATCAAATTTGGAATCCGAAATTTGTTCTCATTTCGAACACAGAAACGGAATTCGACAGTCAAACTTCGCAGATGAATTCCTCATACCAAAACAGGAAAAAATGGTATCTTTGTCATTTGTCGAATCTCGCTTCATTTCGAGATACAGGGGTTCCATTTGGAGCCCAAAATCGATTTTTTATGTATAGTGTTAATAAAATAAAATAGTTTGCGGTAAATCATAAAGTAAGCATTAAAGCAGTGTTTAGCGTTTCAGAGTTGATTTATATCAATATGGTCCATATAACGAGTAAAAATTTGATATAATCAGTTTTTCAGTGTTGCAAACCTGGTATCTTTTTAGTGGCACTGCGACGCTTTATTTAATATTTGGTATTCCCCAGTGATCATAAACATTATGTGTGAAGCACGGACCTCAATGTTGCAAACTGTGAATATTATACAAAATTTCACGTTGCATATGTTGATTTTTCATATTTGACTTGACACAATATTTCCAGTTTGAAATGATATTATAATCACTTGGGAGGGGAATACCAAGTATTTAATAAACCGTCGTAATGCCATTAAAATATAGGTACCAGGTTTGCAACACTGAAAAACTGATGATATCACGTTCTAACTCGTTATATGCACCGTATTGATACGGTATACATAAACTATCAAACGTTAAACACTACTTTAGTGAATACTTTATGATTTATTGCGAAATATTATTTTTATTTAACATCGTACGTTAGAAAATCGGGCTCCAAATTTTAACTCCCTGTATCTAAAAACTGAAGCGGAATTCGACAAATGACGAAGGTGCCTTTTTTCTTGTTTTGTTGTTAAGAATTCATGTGCGAAGTTTGGCTTTCGAATTCGGTTTCTGTATTCCAAATGACAACAAAATTCAAATTTGGATTTTCTGAAAAAAAAAAAAAAAAAAAATCTCAGTTAGTTCTGCAATTGAGCAGCTTATTTTTATGTATGTTGTATAGCGTTAAGATCTCCTTCCAATGATTATAAAATGTTCTGTTTTCGATAGTGTTCCTTGTTAGACGCAGATAGGAAATTTTTAATTATTTCTGTACAACTAACAAAGCGACTTAAAGCTGAAGGACTTGCGACTTGATAAACCTAAGAAGAATCTTGGCAGTGTTGTTGTAGGGTTGCTTAGCAACGTCTTCGAAACATGAGGTAACGATTTGGTGTTTTGTTACCCTTCTGTCTTACTAGTGGACGAATCTATCAGTGATCAACTCTCGCCGACCGTACTTTAGAAAATGAACTTCTACACAGCGAAGATTTAGGCATTGATGGCTGATTTAAAATGTTTTTTTTTAAAAGTGATTTAAAGTGGTTTTTACCCTTAATGATAAATTGAATTTGTATGGACTTTTGGCATGTTTGGCTCAGGCGTTGCCTTAAATAGGCTCTTTAACTCTGGCAATCACGCAGCTTCATCATTTCCAATGAGCATTGCTGCAGTAGATGCCAAATGATCTGCGGAGATGCAGAAAAACTGAAACCGTCAACGTTGCCCGAAATCTTGCATGTGATTCATTTTCAATAAAATCGTGATTCATTTTGAACAAAAGTTTTTTGTTTTTTTTTCATTTGAGAACTGATGTAGATTTAAATATGTATCCACAATTGCGAGGTGTTCGTTACATTGCATGATACATACGAACCTCGCGAACTTCCTGCGAACCTTACAAACGAACCTTGCGATATTTCGTTCATGATACTTCGTAGTACTCCGTACTACGTACTTCACACCACAGCTGTTCGTTAGGTACACAGCCATAGATGCATCAACATGTCCATACCTCATTCTTTCAATTTTCATTCGTTTACGCATACTTTCTAAAATTTATTCTTCTTTATACACTTTGTATGCTTTCAATTTTTTGCCGTTTATGTTTTATTCACTGTACTATCGCATGAAACTTCCGGATTTTCCTACCTCCCTTCGGGAATATCCTTACTCTGCCCTGCTCGACACTCTTTTCTACTAAGCTGGAATATACGACTTCAAATTTGATATATATATATCTTTTGACTCGATCTTTGTTCGATATTCTTCTGTCGAAATATGGCAATTTTCCAATTTTGATGACGAATTTTCCCAATTTTGTAGAGCCGAAACGAAGCATTTGTGCACCCTCAATAGTCTGTACGTTTTGTTCTTTTTATTTTTAGGTCAGAATTTAATTATTTTGTAATGGTTTAAGCAACTTTGGCTCAGGTCAGATGGATGATGATGGGATGATTTGTGGAGTGAAGACAGTGGGAGAAAACAGGAGAACCCCGAGAGAATCCCCACACATGGTTTTGTCCACCACAAAGCTCACATTGTACGACCAGGGATCGAACCGACGACCTCCCAAGGACCAGAGGTGAGCGCTATACCATTGAGCCCCAGCGGCCCTTCAGGTCAAAGATCTCGTGTCGTAGTTTCGTCGGTGTTATTTTATAGGACGTTTACAAAGTCTGTCCCTGCCGCTGTATCTCCAGAACGAATGGAAGTATGAGAAAATTCTGAAACACGTATTCCATTATTTGGAGGGGCTAGCAATTTGGTTAAAAAAAAAACACCACCCCTGATCCCCAGGGGGTAGGGAAGGAGCAACTGAAAGATTCAAAATGCAAGGAGGGTCGAGTAATATATCATGTGAAATGTTTTAATGAAGAAAAAAAAAATGGGACCAACTCCGGGATCAATGGTTGGAGGTCAAAATTCGAAAATATTTATTTTATGTCTATTTTCACTCAGATTGTATGAGTTGAGCAGAAGATTACAAAGAGACAAAATGCTTCTTCAGCAAAGTTATTCTATGTACTCTTGTTTTCCCTACACCTTAAAACTCTAAAGGTTCCAGCGTTTCAACAAGAAACTGACCTCTCCCTCCCCCGAGGGGTCTTGGTTTTAGGGCAACTCAAAAATTTGAAATTGCAAGGCAGTGATATACAGTTTGAAAGGTCTTAATAAAAAAAAAATTAAGCAGCTCCGGGATCGATATGTTGCTCCTGTTCAAAACGGCGAGAGATCAAATTTTAAAAATGAATATTTTTTTAGAATCATTTTTAGCTGAGGTTGTAAGAGTCGAAGAGAAGCGTACGAGTTGATCAGAGATGGACTTCTCTAATTAAAAGGTTAACTTCTCAAAGTAAGGGAACGCGTGTTTTGGTAAGGTAGGTGAGCCAAATAACGCCACCCCTGGTATTTTAGAAACTAGAACAGGTGGTAGAAATTCAGAAGTACGAGTAAGTAAGCAGATGCCCTCTAGCAGGATTGCAATACAATAACTGCGCTAGAGATCACAGGAGAGCTGCCATGACGCACGCTTGGACCTGTGGTCTCGACAAAGAAGATCGTTGTCAATTCAGGTGGGTACATTTTCCTTAATTTCTCATTGATTGTGAGTCATAATTGCTGAAAGTCATACCTATATCAAGAGAGTCTAATGTTACGTTCCGCGAGCACAAGAAACTACCGAAAGTTTTGTAATATGTAAGAGTATTAGGTGGTAATGTGATCGTCTGCGTGTGCCCCAATAACAACAGCGAATACCTGTATCTTAATAGCTTAATATCTTAATAATCGTAATTTACACATTTATATCCATTTGTATTTTTCTATTTTCTAGATTACAAAAGAAAGCGTTTTTGAATTTCTCTCATAGCGAGAGTAATTATTTTGTTAAAAAAAAAAAAATCCACTAACTCCATGAATTTCACACTGAATATGTGGTATATATAGGCCTGTCTGTTTGTAGTCAGCAAAGTGCCTAAGCATTGTTCTTGTCTTCGTCGCATTAGTTTGCAGGTGAAACATTTCCAATTGTGTACGCTAGTGCAAAATATGTGGATAAGTTTATATTCATCGAAAGGGTGGCGTTATTAGAAACCTATGTTCCTAATCACGCCACCATGTAACGACTTTTTGTATTTTTTCCCGCTCTCATTGTACACCAATCTTTATATCACACTGCTGATTTGTATGGCACTTAAGCACGTTTCCACACAAGCTGTTTTGGAATTCTAACTACCATGGTTCACTAGCTACATTAGATTTTCTCTTAAGGTGGCGTTATTTGGCTCACCTACCTTATTATCTCATATTGCCATTCGTTCCGAAAATACAGAAGATGAGAACAAACTTGATAGAGGGAATAACATATCATGATTCTCGTTGGGAACCTGGAAGCCTGCGGATCCTAATAAAAAAAACACAAGAAAAAAAAAACGATAGCTCATAGAATAACTTTATTAGGGAAGTGTTTTGCCACCTTGTACTCTTCTGTTCAACTCTTAAACCTGAGCAGAAATAGTCATTTTCAACTGTTGACTCCCACCATTTTGAATAGGGAAAACATATTGATCCCGGAGTTGGTCCATTTTTTCATCAAGATCTTTCAAACGATATATAAACCGACCCCCTTGAAATTTGAAATATTTGAGTTGCCCCTAGAAGATGGGTCAGAGATAGAAACATTTGAGCAAAAAATCTCAAATATAATGGAATACGTGTTTCCATCATTTTTTTTTCATATTTTCATTAGTTCCGGAGATGCAGGTTGGAGACAAATCCTCATCTTTATCTACACACACACACACACACACACAC
>JAGDQP010033043.1:5466-20910 GCA_022664845.1 Lepisma saccharinum
GATATCTTCTTTGGGTGATTTGATAGAGATTTATGGTACATAGGAAGAACACCATTTCCTTAGTAAATTGCGTGTCAGTTAGTTGTACCAGTTCCTAAGCAAACTGCGTACAGGAGAAGTATTCGTTTAAGGTTGGAGTACACACCAGTCACATAGCCGACTACGTGTGAGGATGACACGACTTCCTTAGCAAACTGCGTGTCAGGTAGTTGTACCAGTTCCTTAGCAAACTGTGTACAGGAGAAGTTAGGTTTATAGGTGAGAGTACACACCAGTTCCTTAGCAAACTGCGTGTGCGAGAAGGTACCAGTTCCTTAGCAAACTGCGTACCAAGGGTGTTCCAGTCACTTAGCAGACTGCGAACGGAGGAAGGAGAGGAGCTGAGCACCCGTGGATTGAGTGATAGCTCTTGCTGTGTGCAGGTCCCTTTTAAAGATGATTGTAGGGGTGACTCTTCTTGCTTCTCCTACATAGACTCCAGCTCCCTCTGTCTTCTGTTATCCGCTCCATTTGGTGCTAGTTTGTGTAGTTTACTGTCGTCTGCTCCAATATGTGTCATAACATGTTTACTTTCTTAGTCACATATTTGTTATATAAACATGCCTGTTTATTTAGACAATGTCCACGTGCTCCTATACACGCGAATCATTATTTCACCCCCCCCCCCCTTCTTGGGGAAAATAGTAAACATTGTAAGTGTTTTTGTGAACTATTTTTTTCTTGCTCAGTAATATCCCTTCTGTGGAGAGATTTCACTTTATCACTACACTATGCACTTCTATAGATGCGAGTTAGCGTTCACTGGAACATTTATGAACTAATAACGATGTACCACAGAACAGGCAGATGCAGAAGATATGAAAATAAATGATATTTTAACGCTAATTAATACAAAGTCTGCGTCCCTCCTACTACCCTCCTCTCTCTCTCTCTCTCTCTTTCTCTCTCTCTCTGAAACGGGTCAGTCGGGTGATGCGGGTTAGATTATTGACCGCCACCGAGTATAATATTAGAACCGGTTCTGATCCGGTGATTCGATTGAGACCCGATACCCGGCACACAAAAAAGAGATGTGAATTATTTGATAACATTTGAACAACGTCTCTTTCACGGGTGACCAGGACCGGAGATGTTACCCTCGGAGATGAAAAATACATCAAAATTCTCAGGTAATTAGATTTTCCAGGTCGGGTCAAATCGGGTTACCACGTTATTCGGGCTAAGTTTTGGATCGGGTCAATTATGCTTGGGTCAGATCCGATCGTCAGGTCATCAAAAGTCTCCCGGATTTAGCTCTGAAACACAAAAACGCGTAGAAAGAGAGAATGTCTGTAAGAGAGAGAAGCAAAAAGTAAGATAAAGAGACAATGATGAATGGAGAAGGAGAAGAAGAGAAAGAATCAAACACATGTTAACAAAATATCAAGAAACAGAGGGACAGAGAAAGAGCAATGAAGAATATGAAAACTACTTACATTTATGCTAAAGAATACACCCACTGTTTACTCTGATTTTCGCCATTGATGCCCCGTAATTTGTCCAACCGAAGATGAATCTCTGTTTGAAGCCATTATTTTATGTGAAAAAGACAGTACCTGGTTAAGAAAAGAACCTAGGTATTTAGTTTAGAAGTCTAGCTCTATAGTGACACTCCACAGATTAAAATATTCTAAATATGCTTAACAAGTGGTATAATGTTTCTTTCTAAGAATAATAACATCAAAAGTAGATACTTCAGGTCGCGTGTTCTTAATTGTCCTGTTAACTCCCTTAGACTTTATTTCGCCTTTCCCAACCAACATTCGCAAATCGTTTTCTTTTTTTATTGACACAGGAGTTTGCTTCCTCATTCGTAAAGATTCTCAGTTTAGTCTGAGAAGTCACTCTTCGAATCTTCATTATCGCTCTGTAATAAATCTTTGGCTAGAACAGAGTTTGAACCTATGATTTTGTTTTTCATTTAATTACTGAAAAAAATACACCATCAGAATCTACGAAAGTAACCTTATGCAAAATTATTAACAATGAGTATCGATGAGCTTACTAAGCAGATAACAGAATAAACTTGAAATGTTTAATTAAATAACATTTCCCTTGTGAAATTGTCCAAACCCTTTTTTCTCTTGCAATGTACCTGTAACTACTCATATTGTTATATCAAGAACTGTACAAAATAAGAAAACTCTCTAAGATATGGATAATGAAGTATAACTTCCATAGTTTGGACGGTTAACCAAAACAGAATACGTTTTTCGACTTGGAAAAACCTGAAATTCTGAAATTTGTATAATTTGTTCACTGGTATAATTGGTAAGACAACCACACGTAATGCGATTCATTATTTTACGATATTGTGGCCATATTAAACTAGATTGAGCGCATCTAGTCCCTCTGTGTTCTAGTAAGTCGCCTTTATTACATTTGTCACATTTAATATTTCCTGTGATACCTCTGGTATACAATGCACACCTTGTAGGATAAATATATTGTGTCATGCTATAAGCTAAATTATGCAAAGATGGAACATTTCTTATGTCAGCTAAATTTTGCCACCTGGCTTCTCAATTTCTAGTATTCTTTTGTTGTACAGAAGGTACATGTACCTCATTGTATCTTATTAAATATTTACAAAACTGTTTAACTGTCCATTGGTCTAACTTTACTTTTTCTACAAGTTCATAGGCGATAGTAATAAGTGTTTGACTTAAATAAGACCTTAGTAATGGGCATAGTTGTATGTGCAAAGGCAATATCAATCCAGTACGAGGTAGTATTTCAGTTATAATTTACATGGAATATTCTTCAGGATATTCAGTAATTAGTTGTACAGTTCTATGGAGCAACAACGCAACTCCTTAAACATTTATTTTTTAAATTGTAAACCTCCTGTTTTATTGCTAGTTGGAAAGTTCTTCTGTGTGTTCTTAAAACGTAGTTGAACCATAAAAATTAGAATCCTGAGAATCCTTAAGAATGTGGAAACAAATACTTGTGTCACTATAGAGAAGAAGATGATTTGCCAATGCTCGTTGGGAAAGGCAAAATAAAGTCTACCGGAGTTAACAGAGTAATTAAGAACTCGTGATTGATCTGAAGTATCCCCTTTTCATGCTATTATTCCTAGAAAGAAACACTATACCATTTGTTAAGCATGTTTTGGGTAGAGTAACCTGTGGAGTAACACTGGACTTCTAAACTGAATACCTCGGTTCGATTCCCAAATAGGTAGTGTCTTTTTTCACATAAAATAATGGCTGCAAACAGAGATTCATCTTCGGTTGGACAAATTACGGGGCATCAATGGCGAGAATCAGAGTAAACTGTGTGTGTATTCTTTAGCATAAATATAAATAGTTTCCATGTTCTTCATTGCTCTTTCTCTGTTCCTCTGTTTCTTGATATTTTGTTAACATGTGTTTGATTCTTTTTCTTCTTCTCCCTCTCCATTCATCCTTGTCTCTTTATCTTACTTTTTGCTTCTCTCTCCTACACACACTCTCTCTTTCTGTGCGTTTTTGTGTTTCAGAGCTAAAACCGGGCGACTTTTGGTGAGCTGACGATCGGATCTGACCCAAGCATAATTGACCCGATCCAAAACTTGGCCCGAATAACGTGGTAACCCGATTTGACCCGACCTGGAACATCTAATTACCTGAGAATTTTGGCGTAGTATATTTCATCTCCGCGGGTAACATCTCCGGTCCTGGTCATCCAGGAAGAGACGTTGTTCAAACGTAAGCAAATAATTCACATCTCTTTTTTGTGTGCCGGGTATCGGGTCTCAATCGAATCACCGGATCAGAACCGGTTCGAATATTATACTCGGTGGCAGTCAATAATCTAACTCGCATCACCCGACTGACCCGTTTCAGAGAGAGAGAGAGAGGAGGGTAGTAGGAGGGACGCAGACTTTGTATTCATTAGCGTTAAAATATCATTTATTTTCATGTTTTCTGCATCTGCCTGTTCTGTGGTACATCGTTATTAGTTCATAAATGTTCCAGTGAACGCTAACTCGCATCTATAGAAGTGCATAGTGTAGTGATAAAGTGAAATCTCTCCACAAAAGGGATATTACTGAGCAAGAAAAAAAAATAGTTCATAAAAACACTTACATTGTTTACTATTTTTCCCAAGAATATAATGATTCGCGTGTATAGGAGCACGTGGACATTGTGTAAATAAACAGGCATGTTTTTAGAACAAATATGTGAGTAAGAAAGTAAACATGTTATGATACACATCGGAGCAGACGACGGTCAACTCCACAAACTAGCACCAGATGGAGCGGATAGCAGAAGATAGAGGGAGCTGGAATCTATGTAGGAGAAGCAGGATGAGCCACTCCTACAAGCACCTTTAAAAGGGACCTGCACGCAGCAAGAGCTATCACTCAATCCCCGGGTGCTGAGCTCCTCTCCTTCCTCCGTTCGCTGTCAGCTAAGCGACTGGAACACCCTTGGTACGCAGTTTGCTAAGGAACTGGTACCTTCCCGCACACGCAGTTTGCTAAGGAACTGGTGTGTACTCTTACCTATAAACTTAACTTCTCCTGTACACAGTTTGCTAAGGAACTGGTACAACTACCTGGCACGCAGTTTGCTAAGGAACTCGTGTCATCCTCACACGTAGTCGGCTATGTGACTGGTGTGTACTCCAACCTTAAACGAATACTTCTCCTGTAGGTAGTTTGCTTAGGAACTGGTACAACTACCTGACACGCAATTTACTAAGGAAATGGTGTTCTTCCTATGTACCATAAATCTCTATCAAATCACCCAAAGAAGATATCGTAGAAGCCGTTCACACTAAATAACTTGTAAATCAGTATCCTACGGGACGGTAATTTTATTAACTTTGTTCTTTAATATAAATAAATGGTCGAGGGCTAAAACTACTCCCGAGTATTATTGTCTCTACCGATCCAAAAATAGAAGGAACATTACTGTATATCAAAGTGTAAGTGCTGGTTGTGAAAATGTTAGTGCGTGACTGCAACTTTAATATTATGTAATAAATAGTATTTTTAATATATACGTGTTATTTAATCGAGAACGTGATCCTCAGTACTTTTGCAAGCATATCATATGTCCAACTTTCATTTTTTTAACCTCTCGGAGATATACCGCAATTACAGTCAAAGCGTATATTTTGAGTGTCAGTTTGTGACGCCTGGGATTGCTCGTTAATATTTTACACAAAATTTATTGTAATTAGGACAAACGTTTGAAATACTTTTTGTTCAGCATTTTACTCTAATACACCACACTTAAGCACTTTACTTTTCATCAAATATTCTGTAGTATACAGTACTTTTCATAGTACATTGGAAGTAAAACACTCACCATAATCTGAAAGCGTCACGCACTGACCATACGATATTAATGATTTGCACAAATTATATTGTGATTAGAAAAATAGTTCCAAATACATTTTGTTCTCCATTGGACCCCCAAACACCATACAAAATCGATGTATTTTTCATCAAGTATTCTGCAGTGTATAGTACCTTTTATATGTGGAGCGCATGCACTGACATAATTATATAGTCGATTTTTATAATTCTTACCAGGGTGTGAGGACGGTTATTAACAAACAAACCAATAGTTTATGAAAATATAGAAAAGAACGGAGTTTAATTTACAATTTCTTAAATTTAAATTCCTACATTTTTACTTGAGTAATTAAATGTTAAAATGAAGTAAAATTGTAGATACGTTCGTGAATTTTTAAATAAACCCAAAACAGAAGCTAATTACGCAATTGTACTAATGATTATTGTTTTCATTTCTTTGTGTAAAATTGAATTGTATACCTTTTAAGAATTGATTGCGCTAACTAAAATAAATGCATGATACGTTTCAATGTTACCATCGGGTACGACATTTTCGTGGAATTGCTCTTTAGTAGATTTTTTCTACTTGCAGCGTTTCTCAATAGAGCGTTCTCAAATTGCGCTAAATGCGAATAAAGTAGTTACTGTAAACACCCACTATGCAGAAACGAAGCTATATGCCCAATAAAACAATCTCTATTCAATACAAAATTTGGAATGTTTCAAGAAAGATTTGAAAGAAAAAGAAACCGTAACTCAAAGATTCAGCAATATTAAGAATGAATAATGGTAACCTTCAATAAGCGCAAGAATGTATAGTGGGTGGCTAGGGTGGCTAGCAAGTACGGTATATTTGCTTTGGAGAACGTGTCCGTCATAGTAGAAAATAAATTACAGCGATTATGATGATGAAGTTGATTATTGATATCCATTTATTGATTTAGGATATTTATTATTATATTTCATGAACATTTAAATATCAAATTCCAGAATGTTATTCTATGTATCCTTTTTGTCCTAACTGCATCGTATACCTTAGGATTAATATTGTCTCATTAAACCACTAAATATTAGAAGTGAAAGAATAGTTTTCTACTTAATTACAATACATATACCATTGAAGGTCGCTCATCAGACACGAAACATGTAATTATTCATCTGATTTCCTACGAAAGTGAAAATTTGATTTACTGAACTGTACAAATGTAAGATAAGACGATGTTGTACGTATTCACAGCTTGTTTGTCAGGGAGAAAAATACTGTTTTTTTTGGTTTACGTTCTGGTTTTTGTAAACTTACTGGTGGTAATGGATGTTTGGAAAGTAAATGTAGTTCAACAAGACCATGCACAATGACTGATCAACTTGTGAAAGATCAAATGTTGTAATATCCTCGTACAGTACTGTCCTACTGTAACTGTACCTGGTTTGAAAGTGAGAAGATTTGACAAATGGATTCATCATAAACTTACTGTTGGCAACACAAAGACGCGTGTAGCCATTCTCACTTCGTTGTTCGGAAAAGTAAAAATCTCTAGTGACATGTATTGTTGTCTATGTATAACATAAAATGATTGTTATTCGATAGCAAGTCATCTTTATAATAATGGCATACACTTGACAAACAATGTTACCAAGTCTCGAAACAAAGATTAAGAAAAGAAGGTACATCCCAACTGTCTTGAATTACAAGTATGTAATTCTCTTCATACTACTGAATCATGGTAAAAGCCATTACAATGTAGTACAATTGATGTAAACTTCAACGAGCTAGCTATTCGCTGCCGAAAATGAATTTGAAAGAGGAGTTGCCGCTTATGGCGAACGGCAGAGAACACACAACGAAAACAAAATGTGGTCAAATTTTAATAGTTTGATCAGAAGCTTTCCTCCCATTTCCCTGTCTTTTTAAGCTCATCTATTTTTTTTAGTATGAATCAAGAATCTGGAAGCCTTGGACACTACACTAATAATTATCTTTATTTGCCAGTGTATAAAACATAATTATTGTGGACATTGGAAAATCTGATACTAAGGACATTTTAAGCAGACTAAAGTTTTTAGTATCAGCTTTTCCAATGTCCACAATACTTGACTTGAGTTTTATACATTGGCAAATAAAGATAATGAATAGAGTGCAGTCATAATGTCCGAAGCGAAATGTCCAAAGCAAAAATGTCCAAAGTCAAAAATATCAGAAGTCAAAACGTCCAAACCAAAACTGTTCAAAGTCAAAAATGTGCAAAGTCAAAAATATCAAAAGCAAACATGTCCAAAACAAAAATGTCTAAAGTAAACGTGTCCCAAACAAAATTATCCGAAGTCAAATTTCCCAAAGCAAATATGTCCTAAGTTAAAATCACCAAAGTAAAATATCCAATGTGAAAATGTCCAAAGTAAAAAAATATCTAAATGCTAAAATGTCCAATACAAAGATATCTAAAACATATGTGTTAACTGACGAATGTCTAAATGACAATACGTTCCAATACAAATATCCTAAGTGAAAAATGACCAAAGTAAGATTGTACAAAATATAAAATGCTCATTACAATGGAACCAAAACCGCTCAAAAGAAAATGCGTTCAAGTAAAATATTCAAGTATCTTAGAGAAATCTGGTATTTACCTCGTATGTATAAAATTAAATGTTAGTATGTTTGAGTTATCATCACGCCAAAACGGCTCGATCGATTTGTATAATTTTTCGCACATAATCAGATATTGGACCAATGTGGGAAGTTATTATATCAGTATCCTCCTTGAATTCAAAATAGCCGCCCAAAACCTGTTTCCACATCGTTCGAACTAGAGGAATGAAATTTGGTATGAAAGTGTATTATCAAGACTAGTTTAAGAAAATAATAGTACATTTTTAAAAAGTCACTATTTTGTATTCAAAATGGCCGCTCCAAAACCGTTTTCCACACCGTTCGAGCTAGAGAAATGAAATTTGGTATGAAGTTGTACCATCACAAGTAGTTTACTATAAATGAGGAAACATTTCTCTATGGATGCGCAGGCCCCGGGGGTATGGGGACAGATCTTTACCACGAGGGCGCAGTACCCTGGAGGGTGTTTACGATAAAGGGGGCACAGTTCCAAAAACTCCCCAAGTTCAGGGCGCACTAGGCCACGGCGAAGTGAGTATTGATGACAGTTCCGATGACTGATGCCATGATATTTTATTTACTACGCACCAACTGGTGGGAACATCAGCAAGTATAATTATAAAACCGAAAGTTTGTCAAATCTACATGCGTGCATTGGTTTCACTCAAATTTTGCATACGTGTTCCTTAGGTCTAGGTGCAAGTCATAAAGGTATTTTAAGTTATAAGGGTTGTCAGTGATGCCAACTAAATAAAACATTTTTTTTAAAAATATATCTACATTGATTTATGCCAAATTTTACATGCATGTTTCGTAGATACTGGTCCAGGTCAAAGATGAATTTCAGTTTCGGTAATGTTCCCTAGTTTTCTGTGTTACAGTGTATTAATCCTAGAGTACCTGTAAGAAGCTTGGTGCACATACGTCGAATTATATGGAAGTGGTTTGAAATATTATTTTTTTAAATTGGTTGGAAATACTGACAACAGTAGCGCCTGTGGAGTCCGAAGTATCTCTATCATCTGTTCCAGTAGCTAAATATCAATTTTGGTTAGAATATAGGCAACATTGTGGGAGGAAATATGATATTAAAATTTTAAAACCTGTTGACAACACTTATAACTGCAGCGCCGGAAGCCCCTCTATTACCTACTTTGGTACCTAATGCAGATGTATACAAAACGTAGTGAATGTCGATGTTAATGCGTATACAGGGTTGCCGGAAAGTCCCTTTCCAATGACTGAAATTATAAAGTCAGTGTTTCTTTCAGAATAAAATATCTCTGGGAATATTTTAAATCTTCAAAGGAGGTGAAATAAAACAGATGTAGCCCTCTATCGGGAACTACACATCACAGTGGGTGGCTAGGCCTCAAAGGCTCTTAGAAAATATATACTGAAAGAGGTAGGACATTGTAAGGAATGAGATAAGTATGTGCATATTGACACTAAATGAGTAAAAGTTTTCCGTATATACTATATAAAAAATAATGCATTACATCTCCCATTCATGCAATCACCATATATATATACGGAACGAAATCACCATATATATATATATACGCATAAACGAAATTCAGGATAAACGAGATGTTAAATTATTTCACCTTATGAAGGCTTGTAAATACAGAAATACAGTAACAAAATGATTTATTTTACAAACGACAATATTGTATTTTAATAAATTGAAAGCAAAAACTTTATAACACTGCACATTTACGTTGCCGAGAATGAATGCAACGAGCTCACTTGCTAACGATGTACAGATAGTTTGAAACTGATCAAAACATCCTTTAAATTCTTTCGAAAAACATTCAGGATAAACGAAGCTTTTGTGTACTTATAGTCTATCTCTCACACATACATAAAGGCACAATGCATCGTCGAGTTACCCCGCAAACTGAGCATTTTGCTTCTTACTCAATCACCAGCCATCTCTACATAATGTTGCAATTTCAGAAACAACATTTTGAATAGGTATCAGAAGGAAAATTTTTACTTCTTGCGAGTGACATACTCTAAAACTTTTCAATTGTCAATTTCCAAGGTTACTTATTCGCTTCACTACGGAGGCTGCAATTCTAGTAGAACAATGAATAAATCTTAGTGTAACAAAATTTGTTCGTTCTAATTGGAGGTATGATTGACTCACTCTGGGAGAGGTTAGTATCCTCCGTCATCCCTCTAACAGAAACACTGTATGCAGTTCCTATTCTTTATTTTCCTACACATTCTTAACCCTGCAATGCGTTTAGCGTGCTAGTTGCTTATTTTATCAACAGATGCCTCTTTGCGACAAATGAATTCGTTTGCGAATTAATTACAGTCGAAAGGTACTTTCCAGCTACCTAATAGATTTATATAAAGACATTTGCATGATTTAAATTTTAAAATAGGCTTGCAACTCTGACAATTGGGATGCTTAGGGATTGGTAAACCAACGGCACTATTCTATTGTATCGAATAAAGCTTATGTCAAGTTTGGTACTGATGAGTCCAACGATATTGAAAGAATTTGGAAAAATGCTTTTTTGAAAAAGATGGGAAAACTTAGAACTAGGTGCAATACCTAACCCGAAATATATTTATAACCTGGCACAGAAGATAGAGATAATGGATGCACAATTTGGGGAAACACAATGGACGAATGTAAATATGCATAAGTAACATACATTATAAAAACAGCCAGACAAACGTTCAATATCATATATAACTGTATACAGAATTATGTATTTGATCATTAATTTGAATATTTTACTCAAGAGATATTTTTCTTTTGGTCATTTTACGCATTCAAGATTTAGGAGTTCGGAAGCTTTTACGTTAGACATTTTGAACATTCTACACTTTAGATATTTTGGTTTTGAACATTTTTCACCTTGGACATTTTTGCTTTATATATTTCTCACCTTGAATATTTTCTACATTGGACATTTTTACTTTGGATATATTTTATTCAAACATTTTTCACTGCCTACATTTTTTGGGACATTTTTGACTTTCGATATTTTTGATTTGGAAATGTTGGTGTTGGACATTTTTTTTTACTTTGAACATTTTTTAAATTTTACTTTGAACATTTTTGCTTTGGAGGTTTTTGACTGGACATGTTTGATTTGGACATGTTTTTTTAGTTTGGACGTTTTCGCTTTGGACATTTTTTACTTTAAACATTTTGTTTGGGCATTATGACCTGGAATGGTATTGCATGTGGCATCGATGTGCAATAATACAGGCTTTATTAGTAGTTTTACTCTCAAGCATACTGTCATTACTACCTAATAATTTAGGCTTTATGTCCTAATAAAACTTCAAGGAGCATATCTTTTTAAGTACCTTTTATTTGCAGACAAGAGAAGCAGCTTTTGACTAAGTAAGTCACATATAGGATGAATTGTATTCTCCGGTGAGCACTATTTCGGAAACTAGAATTGGGGAAGGTAGCAGCAAGGAATTTCGTATATGTACCTTAATGACAAAATCAGCTAATAGTGATTTTTCATTATCTTCCATAGGATGGAGGACACGTCCCAATATCGAGACCTATTTTCTAACTGAGTTTCCAAACTACGTTTAATTTGTCCCCACTGGGTAGTTCTCTCAAACGAATCAGGTTGAACCAATTTTTGTCACGGGTAGAAATTGTTCAGAAACGAGGTAAGTTGGATGAAACTACTTCTGGTCATAGGCCAGGTTGGACTTAACTGAACGGAACTCGCTAAGAAATCTAGTACCGGAAATCGAAACCGGAACTACTTGGCTAGAATGGCAGTGCAAAACCACTGATCTACCGAAAGTGCAATGAAAAGCACTTAAATATACTATCATGAAATAAAATGTCTCTCATGTTCGTTGTTAATGTCGAAGTCAGTGTTAGAAGCATGAGAAATTTCATTATTTGCTAGATTTTAAATACATAAATATATTGCCTTTCTGCGTTGTGTGCTAGTATCGTACAACTTCAAATTCGAATGTCATCGTTATATTTCTTGGCATCTGAGAATAGTTAGTGGTTTCAAGTCATACTTCAGCACATAGTGCATTCCTCTCGAACATCTTACTAAATTTAAAATATCATAGTAACTTCCACATGAGTACGGTTAACGTTAGGCATATTTCATTGTTGTATTTCCTTGAACATTTACCTTAATCTGATATATAATATTATCGTTAAGCTTACAAAGGTGAAGTCGGAATGAAAAGGACTGATTTTGAGATGATGCTTGGATAATTAATAAACTAGCTTCACTGTTTCTATCGTGTTTTGAACAGCTATATTGATGTCATTAGCTTACAATTATACATTTATGTCGTTTGAGGTTTATTTTGTGTATTTATATAGCACAATCTTGCTCCATTCTTACCATCTTTCACTCCTTCCCGCCCTCCGTACCACATGGTACTCAGGACTGTGGTTTCCACATATTTTCATGTTCTCAACAGAGTTCTTTGCATATTTTCAACAGGTACACCATGTCTCATCTCGCATCTCAGTTTCTTTATTTGGGCATTTTCTTGTGAATCGAATATAAAATTGGATTTCATAGTTTTTACTTTGAAAATACCACTCTGCAATTAAAGCTTACGTAATCCTTATATCATATATCCTATTAAAGATATTTACCTTTTGCTAACATTACTTACACTGACCAAGCGAACAGAAAACATGTTAGAAAAACATAACAATCTGTATTTAACATTATGTCACATGCTCCTGATTTTATTTAAAAACTTCCTCGCTAAGATATGCATTTTCGTACCTATAAATAATAACAAAATTAAGGGAAAATAAGAAATGAGAAAGGTTTTGGCACGATTTCTATTTTTATAACCAAGAAAGTAGTTTCAATTATAGTACAATTTGTAAGATCTTAATAAAATTACAATTAGTTGGAACGAAAGAAAAATGGGCGGAAACATCACGCTGCTTACCTCAAGACATTTCGTCAACCAGTTTCAAGCTTGTGGGAGCTATACATGTTGTTTAAAACGGATTTTCATAAATTTGATGGTGAATTTTCAAAAACGAAGTAAGATAATAAGTCCATTTGTAAAAATGCTTGGGTAGTTTCATAGTTATAGGCAACGTCACAAATTACGTAGTGCACTTTGACCTACTCGTATGTATTTCTATCAAATCTATGTTTGCGTAAGTAGAAAATACAAGAGGGACTGATTTCCCTTGTTAAAAAATTATTTTCTAGTTACTAATATTGTTTAGTAAAAAAACACACTGGTGTAAAGGACCCTTTAAATCTGCATTGTGAAATCACAAATTATGTTTGCAAGACGAACTCTGAGTTCAACATTGATTGTGATTTGCAAAGTCAACGCGCCTTACGTCATTATTTAACTAGATACAGCGTCATTTTGTAGAATACCGAGTACAATTTTAATGCTTTTACCTCAAGAATTATGTATAATTTTTAATTTACCTCGAATGAATGATGTTCTTGTTGGTGTGTGAGAAATTGACTCATCCATTTATGGTCATTAGGTTTTTTAATATCATGTAATGCCAGTGTTTTACCAGGGTAAAAATCTGATTTAAACAAAGAAAATATATCATTTATATATCGTACAGTTTCTTTTCTTTAAATTTGGCACAATATTAATACAGCTTGATAAAACTTTATTATCCAGCTTTCTCATCCCAATAAATTCGAAAAGGTTGCAGTATATTTATCAAATACATTTTTAGCTATTGTCATCATTTTTATCTTTCGGAGGATTTTGAAAGCATCTTATTTATTTCAAAACTGTGTTTATAATGTTACCATTTACTTTAGTTTTTAACACATACAATCATTTTTCAGGAAAATGTGATTTTATTACTAATTTGCACCTTTATCGAATCTAATACTTGTTGATCTGCAACCCAAACAACAGCAGTGTCATGTGGGTTGCAGATGAGCTAAGGGGTAATCATGGTCCCACAAACAGTGTCGTTATACGTACATATTAAAGTTATATCTTATTATTTTAACCTCTTATTTTCAATTGTGTTTAGTTTAATTTAATTTTATTTATTTCTAATTAAGTCTGTTAGTTTTGTTTTATTTTCAATCATTTGTGTGTCTGTCTTAAAGATGCTGTAACGATACCACGAAACCGCCTTCTGTGCGAAGCAAAGTTTATTGAAAAGAAAACATACGTATATACAGAATTGCGAAACTTGTTCTTTTCTTGAAATTGGTTCGAAACTAGTACAACGTACGATCACATGACTTTCAGTCCATCATTTGACCTCAAGGAACCTCATTTCTAAGATCAATTTGTTTTGCGTTAGCAGAATGAAAAGAAACTAGTAGAGAAAGAGGTAAAATGGAGTCGGAAGATAATTAGAAGCATTTGGAGGATGAAAAAGAATGTCTTTGCTACATTGTACTCATCCACTCAAGACTCATCCTCACTTCTAAGAGAAATAAATTAACTGACTCTACGGGGCACTTGCTCTTGCTGATAGATCTCCAGGTCTTGCGGAATTCATTCAACAGTCTACATGAATAAGAGAAGCAAAACAAATAACAGACAAATGGCTTGAGTTAAAGAAGTTTAACAGGAGTGCCTTTTCTAAAGCTTAATTTCAGTGTCCACTAGGAGCGACAGAAATTAAATGGAATACGGAAGTTAATGAATGACTCGCCTAAATAAGAAAAAAGAAAATAAGTAGAGAAAAACGTTACTGCTGCACAAGAGAAATGTTTGGCAAATTAACAGTGGAAGTTGCATATTTTATCTGCCACTCTAAGTAACACACATGAATAATTTTCCTTCTCTAGAATATAACTTAGAGATAAAATCTTCAGTATTATTACAGAAGATTGTTAATATATTATATATTAGTTTATTTTCTGAACATATAATCTATGACAATCCAAGAAGAGAAACGTATACTGAAAATATTATCTGAAATATTTAATATAATAAATTTTCAATTGAAGTAATACACCTTCAGAAATTGCAGTGAGACAATCTACAAGATACTGAATTCAAAACAGAAAATCACTAACTCACAGAATGTTCACAGGATCTCAGTAGACAACGTGGACAGAGCACTGAAATTTTACATACGGTCTAATACCATCATGTGGAGTTATACTAAAACGAATTTCATGAGATTCATCCCTGTTTGCCAAGGTTGCTAACTTTAAAATTAATACAGTTTTTCTTAATACTTGTACACCGTTCATATCCACACTAAATTTTGTACGAATACTCGTCGATACCATTAGGAAATGACTTTGTGATTAAACGATTCATCCAAATTGCTGTAAACAAATCACTGATTCACTCGCTTACTGAATAATTAACGAATCTGAGTAACTACTGTGAATAGAGCATTGAAAGTTTCCATATGTTTTTCCATATCATATGAGGTTCCACTAACAAAGGACTTTACGAAATTCACCCCCATTAGTCTGTGTTGACAACATTTAAAAAATACATTTTTTGCAAATGCTTGTACACTATTCATCACATCTACACCAAACTTTGC
>JAGDQP010033044.1:0-20910 GCA_022664845.1 Lepisma saccharinum
TGCCGAAAATTACGATTTTTACTACGCAGAAGCCAGAAATATGAGTAGTTTTGAGTACTATCGTAAAGGTTACATTTTAAAGTTTTTTTTTTTATTTAAATCTTTCTTGTAGAAAGTACTGACTGAAATTTTTGGTTGAGAAACGATAGAAAAAAAAATATTTTAGTTCTTAGTGGGTCATAAAATACTATCATACTTAGATAAGAATACCATATTTCAAATCAAAATGACAACACAAATTACCAGAAGAAACAGAAACTACTGAAGTTTCTACCTTCTGCGGGTATTATGTCTTTTTATGTCACATAATATAAGTCTTGCCAAATAGAATCTAAATAGTCTTTTAGTCTTATTGTCCAACATTTGCCTTCCCCATATTACTGGAAATGTTAACGATATTTATATTTGAAAAAATGTAGTCAAATATTATCTATCTTTTTTTTTGTATAATATATAAAATGAGCACCAATTTCTTTTTTTTTTTCCATGAAAAAACATACATAATTATTTACAAAGTTTTAGTTTATACTTAAATCTGTCGCAGTTGAACACATTCTTCTTTTTTTTTTTCTTAATTTATGTATGTATAAAATGACAATGAATGACCATGAAAGTATTTAGGAATGAAATGTCATTGTCTTATCATGTTTCTTCTTCTCTTTTTCCCACTAAATATATATGTATGTATATATATATGTTCCATTGAAGGTGCACAAGATTCATAAAGGGTTTTGTTATCTTTATTTCACTGCTTTATATATGTGTGTGTGATGAAAAAGACAATTTTTTTTTCTTTTTATTGTTTAAACGCCTGCCGTCTTCAAGGAACGTTTGAATGAAAATTGGCTCACTCATACTCGTGGCACGGTAACAAACAACTTCATACGCAACAGGATCCATTATATCTTAAAAAGAAGTTTTAACTAATTAGGTTAGACCAATTTAATTTTGGACTGGAGTCATGGGAAGAAATAATAAAACCATGAGATAATTATTATCATAATCATGTATTCCTACAAACTAGAATAATGGTATTTCATGATTATATCTGTGTATCTCCATGCATGACAGTAAGAAAAAGTTTTTTTTTTTTTTGCATTTACAGTGTTGTGAAACTTCTTTTCCTTTAAAAAAAATCAATAAATTAAACATATATGTATTGCAAATTAGTAGAAATAAATGGAACTTCCTCTTGCTCAAGTGTAACAATATATATATATATAATACATATATAAATATCTTTCTGTCTTTTTTGGTTACTTTGAAATGATCAGAGAAAGGAAAAAAAATATTAAAAGGAAAACAATACACTAAATAATATTTTGTGGAAATTTTGTGAAGTGATTTGTGGGGCTACGATGGTCTATGTAGGGCCCTTTCGTTAAAAAATCAACATTTTTTTGAAGGCACTTTCGTTCGGACGTACGAGCCCTTTCTTTGTGTTGTTTTCATAAAAATGGATATTCCTTGCGTGGAATGTATATATATTTTTCTGTTTAATGAATGTTGGTTTTGGTCGCCTTCAGTCTATTGTCGTATGTTTTGCTTATGGAGTCCGGTTAATTCAAGACTTTTGTTATCTTTTTGATTAGAACTGTCGTGTTTGTGGCACTTCACAGCATTTCCACAAATTCTTTTCAACAAACAATTTCTTTCTTTCCTTCTTTTCATTCTTTTTTTGTTTCAAAACATAAATAATACTGTTTCGTAAAAACACATTCACGCGGAACACACCAGTATTAGTACATTTTTTTTTTACGTTTTTACTCCATTGCTTTGCCAAATGTATTAAATATTACATTCAAAGCTTTTTTAACTTTTTCTTATCTTAGATTTGTGAATAAAAATAAATTTATACTTTAAACCAAATAATAATTATAATAATCTATTTTGTACATATATATATTTCTCCATTCATATTTTTTTTTACCATTTCGAAAAAGTCGAAATTTATTATTTTTTTTTATATTGAAATAATATATACATAATCAATTACTTATTAATTATAAAAAACCTTGAAGGGAGAACTTCCCGTAACGCATAAAGGTTACCAACAATATTACATATGTACTACACTTCACACACTTCAAAGGAATGACTATTTGCGTACTGGACTAGAAGACTCTTTGTAAAGCCTGTAAAACATCGTAGTTAGGAGGGGAAGCAACCCTCGTGGTAGCATTCCAGTGGATGAAAATGAGTTGCTATTGTATTGTGGTTTAATTATGTATTTTTGTTCTGTGTAATGATAATGGTACCAAATTGTTTTCCCGACATTGCGAATTTATTTATTTTTTAAAACCTTTTTATTTGCTTTAAAACTTCGGTTCTGTTTTTTTTAACTACAGCAAAATCATCACACTAGGTAGATTTTATGAAAATAGAATGTAAGGCAGATTTTGGTAAAAATTACCACACAATTTAATTTTTTGCTTTACTTTTCTTATTTTTTTTTTTTAATATCATAAAGATAAGGCGCAAAAGGTGACTGAAATCAGCTTGTACTTTTTTTTCTTCTTTAATCCCTTTTTAGGTAAAGTCAACATTATCCTAAACTGTGTTTATTACCAGAAAAAAAAACTAATATAGCTTTGGAATTACATGCAGGATTACATAAACTTAACTTTCCTTTAACGTCTCATTTGGATTTCGTCCTCTTTAGGGGGGGAAGGGGTCCAAGGGGATAGGAATTATTGATACAAAGAAATGGAGGAGGTAGTAATGATTTGTTTTCCTCACTAAAAAAAAATACCGAAAAAGAAAAATGTATTTTGTTACTTGAAAAAAAAAATTAAAAGTTTTGTAATTAGACTCTGTATTGTGGTATTTTAAACTGCATTTCAAGTTCCTTACTGTTTTTTGATGATCATAAACTTAATATGGTACCAGTGATGCTGTGTATGTATGTGTGTATATGTATAGATATTCAACTGTTCATTTTTTCGGCTATTTCAGTACTAAACAAAGAAGAAAAACACCATATTCTTTTTTCTTTTTTTTTCAAAATATTTATAAACTCATCACCACCACCACCTTAAAGGGTTAGTTCCCTGTCAAACTGCTACAACAACCATCGAGGAACGGTTAAAAACTACGGGGCAACAATTACATAGGATTCAACAATGTCAGTTTCTTAGTAATGGAAAGAAAAAACAAAAACCCCAGTCTTTGTACTGGCAACGCTTCTTAAATACAATAATATGACGTGAAAACAATGACGTGTCGTAACGTGACATGGCGTCATTGATTGTTTAGTATGTATATATATATATACTTTATATATATATTTATAATTCCTATAATATTATTATTACACGTGCTTCTGTGGTTGGGTGTGTGTGTGTTTGTGTGTATGGGTTTTTTTTTTCTTTTGACAAGAAAGGAAGTTTTGTATTTTTCCCGTTCTGTTCTGTTAAATATATTTCTTTTTTATTATCAGACGCTGCGATAGCTTTTGACGGCTTGTAGTATGTATTACGTGATTGATGTTCTGCTGTTTTTTGTAGCTGATCTGAGATGGACAGAAAGCCATAAAAGATAAATTAAAGGCGATAATATTGCGGCAACTCTGATCTTGGTCACAGTTTGAGTGAAATCTTTTATCCTATTTAACTTTCATGTATGACAAGTGACAGTATATTTTTTTTTTCTGATGACTAGATATCTAAATTGTTGAGCTACCATATATGTAAACAAACGGTACAACTCAACAATTAGCAAATTAAAGGACACTTTGGTTTCTTTCTTTCTTTTTTTTTAATCATCGTACCTTCTTAAAACTTTCTCTCATACCTTCAGCCTATTCCATCATATGAGAGACATATCACCTCTCTTCTTTCCACACCTACAATTCTTATTTATAATAATTACATATATATATTTTCCTATACATCTATAATATAATACGTTGGCAGCAGTGGCTTTTTTTATGTAACTAAAATGTAATTGATATCTAGGGTTGCTGTTCATTTGTTTTTTTATTATTTCGATACAGTTCACATGGTGACTGTGTTTCGTCCCATAACTCTATAATCGTTATGTGGAACACATAACTGTTACTTATCCAGTTATAAAAATTTGTGACTATTTGAGAGGGAGAGAGATAAAAGTAAGGACCTTTTATTTTGTATGGTAGGGAACAACTATTTTAAACTGCTGAGAGAACTTAAATGTACACAATCAGTCACCTGAATGTGAAGAGCGAGTGCTTCATTTTTAAATTCCAAAGTTGTTTTGAGAGTAATGAAAAAAAAAATTAAGTCAGAATTAGGTCTTTCTTTTAAAAAAAATTACATCATTGGCTGGTCCCTTTTACTGTAATGATGTAAATATATCTGATATTCCATCGCTGAATATGGTTCTGTCTTACAAACAAAGAAATAACTGATAAATAAACAACAAATTTAGAGAACTCGCTCGAAAGGAAAAAAAAAAATATTTACATATTTGTTTCACCGTTTATAAGTCAAGTTCCTGGGTATAATATTCTCCATTGCATCTCTCATTGTTCCTGAGATACTGGGATATTTTACTGTTATGTTTTTAAGAAGATAAAAAAAAAAGTAATTAAAAACACATTTCCTTGATTTAAAAGATAAAAAAAAAAATCCAATAACTTTACATACATGATATATCACAAACCCTTGTTACATGTCGAGAAGGCATGGTGTGTGTCTGTGTATGTGTTGTATTTGGTATATATATATATATATCACAAGATATATAGATACAAACAAACAAATATAAAAAGAGAAAGAAGTGACTAGTTAACTCACCACATATCTAAAATAAATTTCAGAACAGAAATTACAAGAGAATTATTTTGTTTTCCATTTCTGATGTGATAGTGAGATCATGTAAAGTGTTATTATAACTACAACTAAAAAAAAAAAGGAATGTGCTTATGCAGGTGACGTGGCAACTGCAAAATTAATAATAATAATTATTATAATACATAAATATGCTTTTTAAACAAAAGCAAGGAATGCCTTCTATAGGATCCGAACAAGCAATGTCACAGCTCATTGATTTTTTTTTACAAGCCTTACAATAATTGTAACTCTTGGTGACCTTTGGTCTATCAATTATCTTATTTCTTTACATTATCATTTTCTGTTGATTAATTTATTTATTTATATATATATATATAATTAATTTCTCTTTCTTTTACTTTCTTTTTTCTCTCTGTCATTAAAATAAAAATTACATAAACACATTATATATACATAATTAATTACCATTCTATTCTTCATCATGATTTTTTTTTTTGTTAATCTTCTCGGCAATGGAAGGCTTGAGAAGGCACTCTTCTTCTCAAATGTCTGTACTAATTCGAAAAAAAAACCCTTTTTAATCGATTGTTACATTGGATATGATGGAGTCAGTAAACTGTTATTCAACCAACAAGTTGCGTCCATGGGATATAGTAGGTTATGAGAGAGCAGCGGAAGTAAAAAAAAAAAATGTCAAAGGACGAAAACATCCAACTAACACACACATACACTCTCTCTCACACACATACACAACCCTTGAGGTTTTTTTCTTTTTTTTTAAATAATTCTTTTATCTTCTTTGAAAACACAATAGTAGAGTCTTCCTAAAACTTGTCACATGGTTGAATCACAATGATGTCGCTAGATTTTTTTTTTTTTTCATATTTTTATTTTGCACTGATTAAAGTGTTAGTTTATCTCTCATTCAAAAAAACCACTTTTGCACATTTTGGTGTCTTTTTTTTTGTTTCTAGGAATAATATCTTCGACGAACCGAAGTCCTTTTTCTTTAAAAAAAAAAACGGAAACAACTTTTTATTTTAACTGTACATAACGTTGTGTAAATAGACAGGTACACTTCGAGAGAGCATCAATTCTGTTCCCACCAACACGTTACGTGAGTTTTTCCCCTATCTGCAGCTTAGTCCATTTAACAAGAACATGGAAAGCAGCGTACTGTTAACTGTAGGACATTATGATCCAGTAAGAAGACAGGGAACTGGGGGAAATACTGTATTATATACGCATTTGAATATATAATATATATATATATGTAAAGAACAAGCGCAGTATTGTGGAGAAAGCTGCAGCCAACACACAAAAACTCAAATACGAAAGGAAAAAAAAACAGGTAAAAACGATGGGAACAACGAGTTAAAAATGTTTCGTCTAATAGTTTCATTTACTCTAGTTGCTCCAAGAAGTTCGGGGATTTGAAGTACTCTGGTACAGGATCGTCCATTCGGGATATGACCTTGTAGATTGATTTCTTCCAAGACTGTTCAGTGTCTTTGCCGCCTTGTATCGCCTTGAAGAATTCTCGCAGCGTCTGCTCCACAACAAAACGGAAATTTGAAGGAACCTGTAAGAATAACAAAAGACCAAATCGTTCTTAAAACGTTCAACGAAAATTTATAAGAAGTGAAAATAGAATGAAAAATCTTTCTGTTCTTAAATTTCATTATTTCTTTCTGTTTCTCTCTCTCTCTCTTTCTCTCTGCTTCTTACTTGAAAATCAAATACAGAATTATTTCACATATCATTAGGAACAAAGTTGTCAGGTACTTAGTATCAGTATTTAGAAGGTGGTATCTGTACACACGTTTTCAAGAAATAATGATCTTATATTTAACATAAGATTTGAACATATATTTATTATTAAATTTTGGTGGGAAGATGTTTAGGAGTGAGGAAATAATGGGGAAATAATAATTCGTGCCTATCGTAGGATCTATACCATCCAAATTCATTAAGATTACATTGGTTTGGTGTGAAACTAACACTAATCCAACCTAAGAAATAAGATAAAATAATTATTTAAGCTTGTCTTCTCTTTATTTTTCCCTCATTTATAATGTTTTCTTGTACTCACACGTTGAAACTATGACCTACATCATCAATCTATTCATAGGAACTTCATGTATCATTTAGTATGTTGTACACGAAAGATTCGTCTTCATAATTAGTAGCTGACGTACCATTTATACATTACTTTTATGCGACTGTGTCAAAAGGGGGGAAATTTTAGTCATAACACCGAAATTAGAACAGAAGGGTTTGAGCCTGTAAGGCACACAATTAAAATGCTAGAGAATCTGCAATATTTTAGAGAAATTACAGCTATAATGAATTATTTTTGCTACATAACGAAGCTCCACCAGCAAGCTCTTAGTAATAACAATTTACAAATGGAGGTTACATGAAAAATAATATATTGTGCCTTTTCAAAACATCTAATTTATCGCTGTAGTTTAAGGAATTAAGTAGCAAATTACAATGTAAATATATAGCAAGATTAATCCGCTTGTCAGGGAAAAAAAAAGATATATTTCTCTATGTAGCACTAGCAACAAAATTTAAGATGAAATAAATTAATATATCTTTCCAGTTTAAGATATATTAAAATATATATTGTTAATAATAAACTTTATTTACTTATATAATAATTAATAACCTAAATTATAAAGGTTGCTGTAACAAGCAGTAACTGTATTAATATCACAAGGCAAGGATTATAGTTTCATGAAACTGAAGTGAAAAAGTCTGAAATTTGGTCGAAATACTATTAGAAGACTATAGTTGTATCGCATTGCAGCAAATAACTAAACAGCAACAGAAGCAGAACAGAGAAATTATATAGTTGTAGCAAAAACGTGAAAATTCACTCAATTGAATTTAATACTGAGAAAGTAGTACGACACCATTGATCGAAAACAGGCAATCATAACAGTTTCGACACTCCATCAAAGCCTTCTTCAGAAAATAACAAGGAGAGATGTAGTCAGTTTAAAGATAACCTTAATAGTGTGTCGAAACTGTTATCATCATCTGTTTGTTTGTTTTTATCAGTGGTGTCGCACTGCTCTGTTAATATTGAATTATATTGAGTGACACGGAAACAAGGCGTAAGTGTTGATGTTCTCATATAAGAAAAGTCCGCTGCGAATTTTTAGGAAAGATGGTTGGTAAATTTAAATCATCCTCTGATGAGGTCTTGGAAGTTCTTTTGTAAAAATTGTGAATAACATAATGTCTTGATACTTCAAATATAATATTCAATTATATTTATCTTGTAATGGACTTCATTAATCATATTTTTGAATGAAACTTTAGTTTTATACTTTGAGCCTTCAATTTTCTACTAAACTGTTCCCCTCCCTTGATGATAACTACAAAACAAAAACACTGGAAACAACACTTCCAATAGCTGTTAAGGATCACTACTTTCTTATATTTTTAATTAGATTTTCCGTCAGGAGAAATCTCCTAAAAGGATGATGGTGCTAAGCTGACTGATTATATACGAGGACTGACAAACAACAAGCAATATTATGATTCATTTTGAATGAAAGCAACGAAATTTACTGAACCGTAAATAGATTGAGGCCTTAAAGAAAGGACTGCATCTGTATCAACTTATTCAGAACAATGATTCACTCACCCACAATGACAATATCCAAAAACATAAATTCATTAATCTCGATTCTTATTCCCTTCAGTTTTACGTTTAATCATAAACAAACCTATTGTTCCAAGCAAGAACAAAAGGATCTTAAAAAATTATAAACAAAGAAAAAAATAAATAATGGTAAAAGATACAATTCTTTCTTTTTTTATCATAAAAAATAATACAATACACAATAAAAAGTCTGAAGAGAAGATTCAGAATTGTACCTGTAGAAAAAGATCATTACGAGCCGAAACTAACGGAAGATTCACTACTGTTCCATATTCAAAAGTAGATATATCTTCTGAATCTATACTCAAAAATTGGGTTAATTTCTACAAAAAATGTGAAGAATTGTCAAACAGAAGATTAGAAATAGCTATGCATGCCAATAATCATGCGAATATGATTAATTACAATGTACTATACTGATGGTATCGATATACGGAAGAAATAAAGAAGAAGAGAAATGAATGGAAGAGCAGACCACCAACACCAAAATGCATTGTTCATACTGTTAAAAAGTAATGCACAAAGGAATTAATACTAGTCAGAATTCTGTTAAGTAACAGAGGAGAATAACAAGATAATATTCAGCAAGTGAAACGATACTAAGAAGAAAAATCTATTGTAGTAATTGTCCAGTAGCACACCAGTTTTAAAAGATCGTTTGTACCAATGTCTTTCTAAAGTCGAAGTTATTCAAAGACTTTACGTACACTACAATACGAAAGAATGCCATAATATTGTATTTTATCTAAGAAATTAGAAAAAAAAAATAGGTAACATTGTACGCTAAACCATAATGCAATTTATGGTTTCCTAAATAATAATAGGATCTTACATATCACTACATTTTTTTTTTTGCCAGAATATTACGTAGATCTATGATACATTTTTTTTTATATTAAAACAAAAGTTACAGGGGATAACGCACCTTAAATATGTTTCCGTCCACAGATTTTCCCTGAAAAAGAAGCAAACAGGCAAGCGAATGAGAGAAACGAAATACAACAGAAGAAAAGAAATTATTTAAAAAATTGAAAAAACAGAAAAAAAAGAAAGATTTTGTTTTTAATAATAATAATAAAAAAAACAGAAGAAAGTTAAAATTGTGGTTTAAAAATATAAGTAAGAAGGAAGGCAGGGTTTTTTGAAATTATGCACGAAAAGAGTCGGTAGTATTATTGCAGTGCATTAAGTGCTTTAGTTGTTTTAGTATAAGCGACAGATGGCAGCACATATTACATGATAGTGAAGGTTTTGTACAGTTTATAAATGTAGAAAACCAAATATAATTTCTGTTCATGTTCCTTGGTTATGGCATCAGTCATATTTATTGATATTAGAGAAACAGTGTGCAACTAACATAACTGTTCTAAAAATCATCATTAGCAAATGATATACAATTACACAGTTTTATTAGCCAGGCTTTAAAAAAATATAAATTATTATTATTATCCTAAATCATATAATATGCTTCAGAGCATAAAAGATTTCTACTAGTGATTTGAAATAAATTGAGAGCTAATATTCTCAGTGATGTAAAAATTATTAAATTTCTTTCACATTTGGAATGGTTTTATCTACATGGATAAACGTTAACGTAATTTCGTTGTTAAATAGTAGATTAGAATTTCCGATTCAATTTGTCATATTCTTCAAGAGAATTATAAATGATATCCAAAAAATCAGAAGTTGGTTGAGCCATCTTATTATCTTTTCTAAAACATGTTTCTTCTTTAAAAGTCATGGAGACAGCCTGTAGGTTAGGTTCGTTGTGACATACAGAAAAAAAGACTGTAGCATTATTCGTGTTCCCACAGTATAATTCTTATTCAATTGCTTTGATCTAAGACATCGAACAAAGCTTTGCTTGTTCATAATTTCAAAGCAAACAATTTTCCTCTTCCTCCACCTACTTCTCAAATCGTTCCGAGAATATGACATGCTAAAAACTGTTTGGATAGTTCTGAGAGGTTCTAAGATGTTGTTCAAAGACTCATTTAACCCTATCATCATGTTTAAAATTCTCTTAAAAGACTCATCGATCTTACTTTGAAATTAGTAGATTGTGAGAAGAAGAAACATTATATCCATGAAAGGGTTATCTTTGTGAATTATTTATTTGACAATCAGATATGCAGTTTGAGACTTCAATCATCACATCTTGTAATATTTAATATTTCAAACTGAATAACGAACTAAGAATTGCATTGGGTTCTTTCTTTCTTTCTTAGGTTTTAATTTTAATGCATACAAAACTAGATGGTAGACAAAAGAGATATTTGACGTAAGGAATTTCAAACTATATACAGAATACATCGTGAAAAATCTTCATTTGTGACTGAAATAAGAGATTGCAACAGATTCCCCCTTTTTTAGCTCAATTTTTCTGATTTGAACATGAATAAAATATAATCAGTCATTTTTTTATCTTCATAACATTGAAAATAGTATCCCTCTCCCGAGATAAAAAGAATTGTATCCCTAGGCAAAATGGCGCCCTGTGCTAGAGCGAATTTGCCTTCCCCTGGAAACCTGTAATTTCAGAGATGACCAGTGGACCACCGGACTGCCACCTGAAGTTTCATGCTTAACTTGCAGCAAAATTAGAAAGGGAACGCTATTGGAAATGAAATTTGGAGTTCATACAAAGTAATAAATTGCACTAACCTAACTTAACCTAACGTATCCTAACCTAATAATAAGAGCTCGCAAACACATATATATACTCTCTCAAAATTAAACATTGAAGTATGCAGTCTACCTAAGACATCAACTAAATGTTTTTGAATTAATGAAAAGCGCCACTAACCCAATAAAAACTCTGGGAACTTTGAGTCGAATCCTGTCCCGGGAAACAACTAATACCCCACAAGAACTCCGCAAACTTTCCCTAAAAAGTAAACGTGATGATTTAACATTAGACCCCGTCTTATTAAACAAATAAACACAAAAAACAGCTTCCATTCTACATTCACAAAACAAATAGTGCAAACAAAGGTTTTCCAGAAATATATATGTCTCCAATCGAAGCACTTCTCATACATTAGGAACAATGGAAGAATGGAGAAGGCTAAACTTGTCTGAAATAACCTGCTGCTTAGTAAGAATACTAAAAATGTTGACAAAAGGATAGCAAATTGATCACTTGCTATACTAAGCTCAAAATGACGTAAGCGCAAATTTTAACAAATGGATTTTAATATTCATGTTTAAAGATTACTTTCAGAAGTGTCAGTACTCCAAACAACCCTACATTTCTTGCATAGATTATAGATGGGAAACCACAAATAATAGTCAACAAAAATTGGGGGGAAGTACTCTGTACTCCTAACCCGATACTCCATGTAAGATCACGGACTAAAACAAAACATCAAGAATTATTGAGAATAAACTAAACTTCTCTTCATAAGATATTGGTGACATAAACTGTCCTGTCCTTAAGCCCTCCTACCAACCAAAGTCTCGTCATATCACAAACGACTCAAAAATGTCCGGAAAAGAAAAGAAAAGTGGCCTGAGAAAACTGCCCTTAAATGTTAGCTACAAAGACAATGGGAAGAAACCCTCACGTTACGATACTCTAAAATCCACATGTAATCAACACAACACTGTCATTCTTAGGCCGTTTTTAAAAAAATAGACATAAAATAAAAGAACCAAATAGAAATCAAGGATGTTAGAAGATTGCTCTTTAGTAATTGATTGACTGAATTGTTATTAATGTCCTAAACGAGCAGATAAGCTTTTAAGGGTGAGACCTAATGATTTTGGTAAAGTGGGTTCCGAACCACTCCGTTCAAGGGACCCCGGCGAGAACTGAATTCGTGACTGATCCCCATTAATAGTAACATAATAGTCAGCTAATGAGAGACGACTATAGACAAACGCCACACTACGGAATCCCAAACATTCTGCCTAGAAGCACTCAAACTAAAGAAAACAAAAAGGCTAAGAAGCACTTGCAAACCATAATAGCTACAACCTGCTTGGGGTTGAAAATTACTTGTGAGACATGAAGTTCTTTCAGCTAGAATAGTTACATAAGAGGTTCCCAGTGAACATACCACACATAGTGCTAGTAGCCCAAGTATAGGAATCTCTGACCCCTTCATATAGGGAAAGTAAGTGCTGATTGAATTCCAGCTATCCGGGCTTCGAACCCCAATGATCAGATCATAATAAAAATTATCACTGGAGGGTAATTTTAGATCGAAACTTGTGTAATGTGGCGCATTCATCTTCGTACGCGGACGCTCCACCTCCCTCCTTCGCCCCGAGACCCTGTACAGTATCCACTCACTGACACGGTGACGAGAAGAAAGCAAAACTCGTCGCGTTCAAGGAAGTAAGCAAAACTCGTGTATTTACCTTTGGCAAATGGTAAGTTGTATTAATAGATTTTCTTTTTCTTTTTAAGTTATGTATGAATTAATTACGTGTGGTTCATAGGATTTGCTGAAAATGTGTACATATATCTGAGTATGACAAAGATTTAATCAGTACTGCAAAAGAAAAAATGCATAACAACAGAAGTAACATCAATGTGCGTGCAGTGCACCGTTGCATACAAAACTCTTCCTTTTTGTCTTCTCATTCACGTGTTCTGTGTTTAATTACGGCAGCTGGGCCAACAATAGAGGCAAAGAATGGTTGATTATTGATCAAACCTTCGAGCACTGGGCTTTCCTTAATTACATTCACTCACTACGCTAGAGTGTGAGTGAGGAAGATTTTCTTTCTTTCTTAAAAAAAAAAAAAAAAATGTTTTGCAAAACCATTACATTATTTGCCCACTCAGCTATATATTGATGTGTGTAAGTTGCTATTGTTAGGGACATAGGGATGAAAACTGCCTGGGAATCTTGGATAAGGGATGCTCGTTTGCTTCATACGGAAATGCCTTTTAAACGCTGCATAAAGTATAGAACAGTTCGGTGTTTGGTGGAAAAAATATGAAATACACGAAAATCTTCTTTTTTTTTAATCTGCCGTGATTTAAAAAAAGAAAAACGTTTTAGAATACTGAGACAAAATTTACAAGATTTGAAGGATGTAAACGCTAAATTAAAACTTGTAAATATCTTGGAACATTATTTATTAATTTTTATATTTAGAAATACTACTAAAAGAAATGGTAATTAGGTTGAAAACTTCGTATAAGCGATTTTGTCAAAGTAAACTTTAATCTATTTTAAAATATGAAATAGCTTGAAATGAAGCATAAAGGGATTGTTAATTTTCTTTGTGATGATTTCATGATGTATCCATTTAAACACATACAAAGCTTCTTAGGAAATGATGGTTTTCTATTGGTTTCGATTGTATTTCTGTTGATCATGATACGATGACAATGAATGCTGGTTTATGTACCTTGTGATCTTTTTAAGGAACGCTATAATGTCCTTGTACTGTTTTTAAAACGCGCTATATTATACGCGAAACAGAAACTAATTATCAAATAAAAAAAAAAAATAAGCATTAAGTTCATGGCGTCAATTTTCAATAAATTATTTGAATCAATTATTCGTTTCTCATAGTGATTACAATTCGGAGTAATGTATACGTCTATTTCTTGATTCCTGCCATCTGTATTCAGAGAGTTAAAAGCAGTAAATGCACGTAACAAGCACAATAATGACTGAGAAGGAAGAACAGGTAAGGTTTCTTTTTATAAATAAAATATAATATTATTAAAATTTAACATAAGTGGAATATTGGTTAAGGACATAATAATGTTTCGCTTTAAGATATTAAACTTATAAAGAAGTGTACAGAGTTTTAAAATTATACTTAAAATTCGATCACTACACACTTTTGCGGAGACTGACGAATATTTGACTAAACAGTAAAATTCATTTACTACATAGTGTAACAGTTGTCACGTCATGCTTCGGTCCTTCTTTTCAGATACAAACAATATATTAAAAAAAATTTTTTGAAGTAATTTCCTCACATCAATGGTATTTTCATTTTTAAAAAAGTAGAAATTTCAATCTCAAAATATTCTACATTTTATCGCCGCTGGACCTAACACAGGAATGACAATTATTACAATATTCATTTCCAGGTACCTATATATTGATTTAAAATTTTTTTTAAAAAAAGAGAGACATTTGTGGGGGAGGGAATTGGCACATAAGATAAGATACTTAACTTATTTTTAACAATTTAATAAGAATGTAGGGGTTCCAAACTTCACTTTATCCTTTAACGTTTCATAATCAAAAGAAAATGGTGTACTTTTGACATTCAAATTTCCAAATAATTAAACTGAAATAAAAAATTATTGAGATGAACTACAGTATTGTCATCACTGAATAATAGATACGGTATGCATTATCTTGGCCAAGAGTCATTTTTTTCTTTAAGTAATTAAAAAAAAATCTATTGAAGCTTGATAAACATGTGAGTTTGGAAGCCGTACATCCTCATATATTCAAGTATTTTCTTACAACCATTGTTTGTTTTCATTTTTTATCAACATATTAAATATATATATATATATATATATATACAAAAGATAAGAAAGGTGGAAAAAAACTGGAAATTGACTGGAAAATTTCTAGTTTTCCTGGATCAATTTCACGGTGGAGTTGGAAAAACTGCGCACCTGTGGTCCCCATACCTCTATGTGGTTATTCCTATTGTAATGGAGGTTGAGCACTCGGTAGATTTCTGAATCGGCCGTCACGTGTAAGTCGTCAGCACTCTTCACTCCTTCGCTGATCGCTTGCCGCGCGTATTTTTCCATCTGGATGTAGTAGAACTCTCTGCAAAAAAAAACAAAGATATTTTTTCATCTGTTAAAAAGACTCGATTACTGAAATGACATTATAATGTAAAGTGACATACAAACAATGTTATTACAGACTGTTCTAAGATTTTTTAATATACAACAGATCTCCAATGGCCTGGAATACGTTGCAAGTTAGCAGATTCTGTTCCAGCCAGTTCGTATATTTGTGGTATTAAACATATACGTGTTGCGCAGTATAAAAAATAACATACAATCATGTTTAAAAATTAGTTCACTCCTCGCATATCTACATTTATCATTGCACCGTGTACCTCTATATTATTATTATTTATTTATTTATTATTATTATTATTACACTTTAAAGTTCACAAGATATCGCTTGTAAAAGAAAGTTTACCAATAGCTTTCATAATTGTACCAATACTTTTTTCATCTTTCTGCATGGCTGACTTAAGAAACTGCTACTTCAAATGGTTGATCATTATTTACAAAAAGAAGAAGAAGAAAGAAATTTGTTCTACTCGTCTTCGTCTTTTATTCTCTTTACATTTTCTTCCCCTCCCCTCCCCCCTTTTCCCGTTCAATCAGAATTTCGACAAATAATTAACAACCCTTGAAACACAAAGGTTGATCCCTGTTTAATTAAATCTACGTAACCCAAGCTTTCTGATAACAAACAAACAAACAAACATTTAAAAAAAAAAAGAAAAGAATAAGTATTAAAACACTCACTTCTAAGAACTACCGCGGGAAAAGAAAATTATCCCCCCCCCCACTCCTCACTCTCTTGGAAAGAAAGGGGTATCTTGCTGCTAAGACTATTACAAAATTCGTTTTCCCTCCCTTTCTCACACCATTTTCTTTTGTATATTAGCTTCATAAGGATTTTTTTTAAATATCTTTAAGGAAAAACAGAAAGTTCGGGAAAATGAAAACGAACTTTTTTTTTTTTACAAAATTTATATTACAAGGAAAAATACCCATCACGGTACAAAGACAGAGAAAAGGTTCTTATAACTAGTTTTTGTGCAGCCATCAAGAATGTTCGGTTCTTTCTTTTGGGATGATGTTAAAGAGGTAGGGCATTGCATTCAGTGTTCTTACTTGATGTTTCCTTTTTCCCATCGCTTCTTCCTTCTCCAAACCCCCCCAAAAAGAAAGAAAAGAGAAGAGGGAAAGAGGAAATTTCTGTTAGAAGAAAGAGAACGCCAAAAAAAGAAAAGAAAAGGCAGACTTCTGAGAGTTTGGCTAAATCTTTCTTCCTGATTTGGAATAGATACTTTTCGAATTTGAAAATTTTACTTCTTCTTTCGTGGACTTTTTAATCCTTTTTTTAACTCTATTTTTTCCTTCTTGGTGTCCTTTCCGTTTCCTTTGAGTAATTTAGAAAGTCATAATTAGCCCCTCCCTATTAATTAGTTTCAAGCAATTAGGGCTACAAAATTAATGGTCTGAATCTTTCGACTTCAAACAGTAGAACAAAGCAACCTAAAATTCGTTAGACTGTAGTAAGTAAGCAATCTCCCAAGAAAAAAAAATAAAGAAAAGAAGAAAAAAGTTTGAAAAGACATGAGACGAGAAGAAGAACGTAGATGTTGTGGGAGAATGGGAAGAAGTACTTGGAGAGAAAAGACAAGAAACATAGGGGAATAAGGAGTAATGGGGGTTGAAAGAAAGGTAAAGTCGATGTTCGAAATGGTGTATGTAAGCACGGGAGAAGGAAGAACTTTGATCAGATTGTATTGGAATTGTATGGAAGAGCAAGAGTGGACAATCATTTCCTCTTTTGCTTTCAAAACTCGTCCTTCTTAATCCGCCTTTTCTTATATAAAGCTTTTGGTGCACCGGAATCACCTTTCAAATATATATTAAGAGGGCTCCTCGCCCCATTTTAACATTTTTCAAAATATTTCAAAAATTAAGATTATTATCAAAAATGTATATTCATAGCACACTAGAACTTACGAATTACTAAGGAATGCAATGGGCAGCGATCTCGAGATTGTGTCGATTGATGACTGGTCAAACTTTAATTAAATAATGATGTCATAATCTTTGAAAACGTATCACTCGTCAATGGACACAATCTCGAGATCGTTGTCCATTGCATTTCTTAGTAATTCGTAAGTTCTAGTGCGCTATGAATATACATTTTTGATAATAATCTTAGTTTTTGAAATATTTTGAAAAAATGTTTAAAATGGGAGGGTTTGAGCGAGGAGTACTCTTAACAACAAATCATTGGCAGAAACCGTAATGAATTTGAAATATTTTCTTTCCATTATTGGTGTAGTGGAAACCGATTACTCTCTAAATCGTAATCGTTTCGTAGACCCTACCCCGCCTTCAAAACAATTTTTCTTTTAATATTAGTATAGACTTGCTTTGGTATATTTAACTATCACCTACGCCCCGTAGTCAAGTGGTTAACGTCGCACTCTAGATTGACACTGAGAAGGCTAGTTCAAGCCCCGCTGTCGGGGATCCTGACTGACTTGAGTTTCTCGGGGCGAATACAGGCACGGTACCTCAACTAAGAACCTGTCTGCTACCTTCTTCGTACTCTTTCCGGAAATGATCGCCGAGGGACGCCATTCCTCAGCTATATTAGTTGTCTGTTCAGCCAATAAAATAAAACAACAAAAAATATTTAACTCTCATGCACACTCACATGTAATTTATGAGATTCATTCAAGGACACCCTTGATTAAGGCAATATGTGTGCTGTCTCATTCTATAGTATGTTATATATATATATATAACAAAATCAGCAATTTAACGCACTAAATTAATTGAAGACACAGGAGTCGCTTACGAAGCTTGGAGTAAGTAGAAAACAAAGGTGTTTCCAGACAACGTTTAATGACAGAAAATTATATTTTATTCTCCTTTGCAAGGTTCGGATTTTTTAAAAGCAAGAGGATAATAGATGAGAAGGAATTGAAAGAAGAGCGAGAGAGAGAGAGATGTATTCTGTGACCATGGCACGTTCTTTAAGGCCAGAAGCTACTTTACATATCGGAGGCACGCGTTTAAAGCAGTTCCACACCTGGCTATTGTACATCCTAACCAGATCTTTTTGCATAGAGAAGTTTAGAATGGCGTTCTTCTCATTCTTGTCCAACAACTTACAGGGTTGGGTTTGGTTTGGTTTTTCACATGCCTGCAAAAGTAGACGCAGCATTGCCTTCTTATGTTTAGCATCAATGTGCCATATGGCATTGCCTGTTGTAGCATCTACCAGTTAAAGGTTTTTCCCCAAACAGATGGTCTGGGTGCTTTTTAATGTCTTGGGAGTCCCGCGAGAGGACACTATTGTAGTTCTAAACAAAAGCGAAACGATGGTTGAAAGGGAAAGAAGGGAAGACTTTTACTTTCCCTTTCTATATCGAAAACCCTACCCCCTCTTGCCTTCTTGCTTGCGCCCCTTCTTTCTTTCTTTCTGTATGCGCCTTAGTCCAATAATGCACGCTGTGTCATCCTTTCAGAAAGATTTTTGCCATCGAATTTTTATGAATTAACTCTACAGATACACACACACACACACTCGCACGAACAAGAATTGAGGAATATTTTGTAGGGGGTTAGTACAGGGAGAAGAGGGGGTGACAATAAGAGACGTTTCTTTTTCGTGGTGCACTATGACGAACTAACAGCGAAAAGAGACGCTACTTGGATCGAGCTTAAAACTTAAACACACCTGTTGGCAGAGGACGCGTGGATTCTTGTGCTACAACTTACTACTACCTTTTAGCATCAAGCGTCTGTTCGTAAGGCACGCGTGTTTTTGTTGATGTTTCTCGCGGAGTGGGGTGTTTTTTAAATCACACACGCTTGTATTCAATGTTCTTATCTCTCCTTCCATTTCGTCCAAACTTTTTTGTTTGTTTTCGCTTTCAGATATTACGGAAGAGAAATACAACACTGAAATGAAATTTTACAAGAGAAACCAAAGTCCGATCTTTGACACAAAAATCTAAGTTATTTCATTTCGGAAGATCATAAAACTCTAAGGCTATATTACTATCAACCTAAGTAAGCGTCTACAAAAACGTAGTTGTATCAAAGTTATATTTTGTCACTACTCAAGTCTACCAAAGAGACATTTACCAGGTTATTTTACTTGTGATCTTGTGAATGTGTACGTATGGAATTCTAGTAATTGAAATAAGAGTATGTGTTAAGGTTGCGAAAGAAGATGGGGTTATAAATGACACTGGAAAATAAAGACAGTTGCATATTTTATGATATTTTTTCCTTTCAAAAGCATTTTCTTCGTCCCTTGCAGCAGTACAATGGATTTTTGCGAAGAGTATTTGAATAATTTTAGTTCTTTTCAAGACAGCAACGTTTCTACTTCTTTCTTTTCCTTTCTCTAAAATAAGAGAATAGGAAAATAGCTGTCCTCCTTTCTCTCCTCGTCATGAAGAATATAAAGTTTCCCATTTTATTCATTATTCTCTTTGCTGATTCGTGAAGGATTCAAGAGGAGATAATTATTACCTACTGGGTCAACTGCTGCCCTCTTACCACTTCCGTAATGAATTCACAGACTACTCTGTTTTCTGGTACTTCTTCTTCATCATCATCTTCTTCTTCTTGTGTCTCGTGACTGTTTACCGTCTCTGGTTAAGTTCCAAGGATTCTGAAGAGACTTCAGACTCTGTGGCGACTTTTGCTCTGCCTGTGGGAATATAAAGTCCTGGTGCTTTTTCCTCCTCCTACTAAATTATTTCCGAGATATTGAGAATGTTCTTTCAGTTTTCAACGCAGTAACTTCTTTAGCAAAACTGTGGAGATCTCATTTTATTTTTTTTTCTCTCTTCACCTTCCCCCCTCCCCACCCTCTAACTTCTTTCCAACAAGATGCGTAGCTATGCAAAAACAAACACGGAGCTTTACGAAACTGTTTAATTTATCTTCTGCTTGTGGCATGAATAAACTTGGACAGTGGTCTTTTCTCGTGTATCACTTCGGTTGAAAAAAAAAAGAAGTTACGCACAATATAAAACAAAGTTTGTTATTAACCCAAGGCAACTAATATCAAAACACTATGATATTTGTTTACAGTGGGTCAAAGTTTGGATGACAGTGTTTTTTTTTCTCCTCGATGTACGAAAGGCTTCAGAAGAGTTAAATAGCAAATTTCACTTCAGAAAGGAAGTCACAGAAAGGATAGGGTAACAAAAGACAAAAATTCCCCATTAGCCGTACAAGAAATGTTTAATACGAAGAACGTGTGTGATGTTACATATTCTAAATTTTTAGTTATTGCTGTCATCACTCATCCATTTTGGCTTCAAAAATTACTACAGTATGATATAATGTATCTGTTTTCGTAAAGGTGTTTAGGAAGAAAGAAAAATTTTATACTTAAATCAGGTGCATCTTCGTAAATAATTTTCAAGGTAACTGTGACCTCCATTTTGTACATTTTCGCAACCTAATAGTATGAAATGCTACATTAAACTAAGGAGCAAACTTTTGTCTAATATCATTGCCAGACGCTAGTTTTACAAAAATAAGTTTAAAAATTACTGCTGTGAGATATTAATTCCTCTATGATAACTGCTGACACAAATATAACCCTATTAGTTTATAATTTTACATATTATGATAAAAAATATGAAATTGTAACGTAATATGAAATTGTAACGTAATATGAAATTGTAACGTAATATGAAATTGTAACGTAATATGAAATT
>JAGDQP010033045.1:0-20910 GCA_022664845.1 Lepisma saccharinum
TCAGGGAAGAAATTTCAAGGGAATACATTAGACATATACGGAGGAAGTGCTGCCATCTTTTGTTGGAGATCGTTGCTTTACATTGACCTTAAGCCTTGATGACAATTTTTGTGGCTTAAACGGTTATTCTGTTCAAGTTTAAAATTTTACAGAAAAAGTAAAAAATATTACTTTTTTACGTGTGAAGCGAAACTGAAACTTTTTATCACAATTCCACAGAGTAATTAGCATAATTAGACTGTGGGAGCTTCTGAGAACGGGACGTATACAGGGTGATCGATGAATGCGTGCAGTAAATTTGAGGATGAATTCTTGACACACTAAAACAAGAAAAATGTTCCTTTTATTTGAAGAAATGTTGAAGCGTGTACTTTTCGAGATACAAATGACGTCATAGCTCGAAAATGACGTCATTTGTAGCTCAGAAACGGCCAGAAATGACATCATATCTCGAAGAATAATGACGTAAGCGGTGTCGGCTTAAATCAACCGAAGAAGTGCCCAATACACCTATTTACACTTTGCTTATGGTTGGCGAATGCATGTTAGAGGTGATTTCCATGCTTGCCCTGTTAAACCTATTTCATTCCTTGACAATGACATTATTACGTTACCAAACCTGTCTATGCGGCACTGCTTTAATCATAAACATTACTATACTACTTCAACCGTTTACGTCATTGTGCATCGAGATATGACGTGATTCGTGACGGTGCCGTCTTATCATTGAGCACCTGTAGCTCCAAAACTAGGAATATTTCGAACTTTCTTGAAATGAACTTTTTTCTTGCTGAGGGGGGTGTCGCCCCCCAAATCCTCGAAAAGAAAAAATTAAAAATTTTGACGATCAAAAAATCGATAAAAACTATGCAAAACTACACTTACACCTTCCCAATTTTGACTACACCCCCCAAACTGAGAATCCTGGTGGAATCCCTGATGACCACGCTCATGGAACACGAATGTATATTCTGCTGTTCAGAAGCCCCACAGTCTAATTATGCTAATTACTATGTGGAATTGTGATAAAATGTTTCCGTTTCACTTCAAACGTAAAAAAGTAAATTTCTTTTTCTTTTTTTTTTCCTATAAAATTTTAAACGAACAGAATAACAATCCAAGCCACAAAAATTGTCATCAAGGCTTAAGGTCAATGTAAAGCAACGATCTCCAACAAAGATAGCAGCACTTTCTCCGTATATGTCTAATGTATATATATATATGAGCTCCTGCGTAGCCTAGTCGGTAGCGCGCTCGACTTCAGTGCGAGCGGTCCCGGGTTCGATTCCCGGTGGGGGCTCAAAAATGTCGGTGTTGACCCAGCATCGTGAGGACAATTGGGGAGCTGCTGTGAATAAAAGACAGTGGCGATCACAGTGAGAGCTTCGGCTCTTCTCTCCCAACCCGTCTGGTCAGCGTGGGAGCAGTAGACCAACTCCTCCCTTCGGGGAGAGGCCTCATCCACTAGTGGATTGAATATGGCTGTGATTTATTATATATATAATTCTTGGATGACAGGCTACAAAAATATTTTATCATGCGTTTTGCGTAATTGCTAGTACTTCTGCCGTAATTTAGATCTAAAGCGCAAAATAACGATATTTTGCTTTCAATATTTACACTTTTTACGGTGTAACTTGTTTTAAACTCACAATATGCCTGTTTCATAAGCTTTAAAATTATGTCTATATCAATATGGTTGAACAATTACTGTGTTAGCCATTGAGGCAGCAATGACGCGCAACAGCGCGCGAACAATGCTTTACCTTCCATGTGTGCCCTATCCACATTAGGCAGTTGTGAGCTGTCGACGATTATGACAATATGTCTTTGCTGTGTTGTAGCAAGTAAAATAGATGATAATTTGGTAGTGTATTTTGACGGTCTTTTCATGTGATATATCACGTACCCAGATAGCATGCAAGCTTGCAACAAGGTTGTCAGTCACTTGCTTTGAGCTTGTTAAGATTGATATTGTGTTGAACTTAATAAACAAGCATGAACTAAACTTGTTTGAAAAACCTAAGTGACTTGGTTGTATAACGAAGCTAGTTCAAGCTTGTTGGAACCAGCAACTATGCGAGGAATCTTGTCAAACTTTAAATTTATTTGATATTTTTGTTGCGTTTCCACTGTTGTCTCGGTGCATTAAAGTTCCATCCCGTGTCAGGCGTATTTCGACGTAGTCTAATTTGCCAACTCTCACCCTTTTACTACAGGCGTCTCTTGCCATCTGATAGACTAAGTATAAATAGCGTTTCGAAGGCGAACTCGGGCGCGTGGTTCCGTGGTCTAGTGACTACAGCGTCGGATTGGTGGGCCAGTGTCCCTCGGTTCGATTCCTATCGAGAACAACACCTATATTTTTGTAAGAAGTAATATTTATTTCCTTTCTTGTCATGGCAAGGATACTTCAACCTTGGTTCTTGTAAACCTCTATTCTTGTAAACCAGAGTGCTTGATGCAACATTGTTTAAACCTTTTGGCTTAAATTGCTAAACTTGCATTAAGTCATTCCACTTGTCAAAGTAAGTTTAAGTTTTGAGTCAGGTCGATATTGCTACGTGGGTAGTGAAATAAAAGAACGTACTGTGAATTTTAAGCTATTTCTTTGCTCAGGAAATGCAAATAAAACCTCAGAGAATTTTTACGATAAGGTTAGTCATATTTCTATTTGTTGGAAATTTTAGTTTTTAGTATAACGTACCTTTGATGATGTGGTATTGTTGTTTGAATGCTGTAGATTATATTTATTATTTTCTAACAAAGCGTAGTGATTGATTATCGTTGTAAAGAAAATGTCAGGAAATTTTCGTAGCGGTATAAATAAGGTTTTGAGAAAAATATACGGGCCGAAACGCGACGAGATGACTGGAGAGTGGAGGAGACTGCATAATGAAGAACTCCATGGACTGTACGATTCACCAAATGTAAAAATAATGAAATCGCGACGACTAAGGTGGGCAGGCCATGTAGCTCGGATGGGGGAAAACGAAGATTATATTCTATCCTGGTTGGAAGGCCGGATGGAAGGAGGCCATTGGGAAGACCGAAACGTCGTTGGGAGGACAATATTAGAAGAGATCTTCGAGAAGTAGGTGTTCGTGATGAAAACTGGCTTGATGTTGCCCAGGATAGATTTTAATGGCGAACATTTGTTACTGAGGCGATGAACTTGCGAGTTCTGTAAGCCATAGAGTTAGTTAGTTAGGTATTAATACATTAAACTTAACAAATTACTTATTAAAAATACAATGAAAGAAGAATGGTTTATTTTTATTTATTGTGTGTTCTTAGCGGGATATATCTTGAAAGAGAAACTGTAATCCTGAAAAGAAAATTACGGACATTATTGAGGTTTATTTGAAAAGAAATTATGTACTGCATGAAAAGCTGGAAGGAGAAAGAACTATTCGTGTTCACAGTGCGCATTCTTTCTCCTACCCTATCCCGGTCTGAGCCATAGATGCCTAAAGGCCATAATTCAATCCAATGCAATTCAACATAGGTGAATCAAATGTGATGATGATGACTAGCTTAGTTTTCTACGTCGATCTGCTGTCAAACACAATGGTGTATAAATAGTACTAGGATGGAAATTTATAATTTGTACCGGTATTATGTACATCGATTCACACTTTTCATAGTTACTAACAAGATTGTTCAGGAAGCAATTCCATCCAGATTGCTTGCTTAATCCAACAAGCCGCATCAAATTAAAGTGATAAATATTTATATAGTGTGTTGCTCCTTGAGGGTACCGACAATTTTTGAGTACATTGAAATCATCAAGCACGATATTAAGGCCACTTCCACCACTTTTCTTTGGGTATTAACACAAACGGATACCTTCAAGATTAAAAGAACCACTCTGAATTCATCGTTCCATAGTATCTTTTAATTCATTCAGAGTGTACTGACATTCATCACGGTTTTATATGTACTCACATAACATAGAAAATTATTTCCCCTGTTTCTATTTTGGTCGAGTCAAGAGTTCCCCAATTGGTTTAGTTCTTAGAAAATCTTTGGAACACTTTCCATGGCACTGTACTTATGGTACCAAGAGATTGTTCACAATAAGAGGTCTGGCCCTTACCCTTTCACCCCACTTATCTAAGCCACATACGATTTTCCCCTCATTTCTAAAGTCACAATCATATAAAAACACTACCTGTGTTCTGAATGTAATGTTAATACTGAACTCTTTTTCACAAATGAAGCAATTTCTTTTTAAATCGAACGTTGCTTCTGAAATCGTTAAACAAGTTGATGATGTTGAAAGATGAGATGGGTTAAAATCAACTTTGATACTAGTATGCCTTGTAGAGTTCTGCATGCACGGGCTATGAACTCGAATAGTACCTTTACCTTCCAACTTTTCATGCAGTGCATCTTTTCATTTCACACTAACCACAATAATGTCGTAATTCTTTTCACGATTACAATTTCTCTTTCAAGATATTTCCCTCTAAGAACACAATAAATCAAAATCAACCATGCGCAGTTGATGTGCAGTTACCTTACCATGCCGTTAGTTCAAAACAATCATAATTTTAATTTTAGTGAATTTAGGTTTCGAGTGGCAGCCATATTTGTTTTCGAAGATGCGCCATTTGGTGGTGTTGTAAGGGGTTACCGAATCTGAATTATCTCAGCCCCTAGTTGTTCTATCGATGTGGAATAAAAACCAAAATGGTCAGCAAATTGTACGCTACAAGACTATGTATTAGCCACTATCGTCCATGAAGTATAGCAGGGCGAAAAGTAGGTTTGAAAAAGTAGGTTATTGACGTTAAAAGTTCCGAGTTGAGCAGACAATTTTTGCAAGAAGGCAAATGATCAGGAAGGTGAGCTTTTCTGGATAAAGAGGTCTGATATAGAAGTGCTCATTCGCTAAGTTGCAACCCTTAGACGTGTCCCCCCTTTTCTATAGAAATTATTAAAAATGTAGAAAAGTGAAAACATAGGTGGTGTACTTCACAGGTGGTGGGGGACCTGATAAAAATATACAATTCCTCCCCATAACAGGTCTGTATGATATTATTATATACCAAAAATTAGGAGTTTCAGATTTGACTATAAGTACCTTTATTATTAACACAAAGTTTACTGTATAGACATCATAAATCAATAGGCAGTGGATGAATAACTCACAGAGGGGTTGAGCAAAACATACAAGAACAATGCTGGGTTACGTACCATTTAAACAGTGTGTTCCACAAAAAGTTTGGATATTTCATCACACAACTGAGGAGTATTAGTGTGACACCGACCAGTCGCTGTTGTAAGCTCAGTGGGTGTAAGCTTCCTTAAAATGTTCTTGAAAGGCACCCATGTCTTGTCGTTTCTTGAAATTTTGAGTGAAGTTCGTGGTCCTGATGGTTCGTAAAAATGAACTTTCACATCATCATGTTCGATGCTGATATGTTCAACAATTCCAATATACCAGTTTTCGTCGTAAATACACGCAATTATGTCATCTGCTTGGAGGCACTGCAAGGATGCTTTTCTCACATTTACTTCCTGAAAGTCAGTAGAAATTGAAGTGCGAAAGTATCTAACTTTTGCGTCACTGGGAGGCACATATTTATGATATGAGCGTGTTTTAGGAACACGTAAACACGCCTGTAGTCAATTACTGTAACTTTTTGCTAATTGCTCTTGGTCTCTGTTCAACATTTAACTTTCTTATTTTCGAAACAGGTGATACACCTAATTTTGAACACGTTGCATTCAAAACGTCAATATTGTCTGATGGAGGGACAAATTCAAGTTCATTGAATGATTCATCATCATTGTTTTGGTTTTTCCTTGTAGAACAAAGATTTTTGTGTAGCATGTAGCACATAATGATTTTCCAGGAATCAGCTCTACTGCATAATTCGTTTCCTTTAGTTAATATAGGGTGAAATACACTATTTTGCTGGAAGTGGGAATGTCGTCGCAGTTACAAATTAATTTTAATGAAAGTATTTTACATCCAAGTAGACAGGATAGGAGTAAGGTGGACGAAAGACAACAGTAGACCTAAGAGGTTGCCGGTGTTGAAATACATTTTCGGGGCAGAGGGCACGGACATTTTACCTTCCAAGATGCCTTACGTTTCCTTAAGTACGTGAACTACATATCATTTGCTCCACCTCGATACTCATATTAGAAAGCGAAATATTGAAATTTAATTATTTCCCAACATGGTTGCGTGTACCTTGTGACGTCACGTTTTTCCATTCTGATTGTGATTTCTTATTTTTGGATTCAATTATGAGCAAGATTCCATACTGATACGACCATTAGATTCCGAAATATTCAAATGTAAATATTTTACAAGATAGCGGTCAGAACTTATGAGGCATCATATGTTTACCTTATTAACAAAGACAGATAAAGTTCCTGGTACCATTCTGAGCTCTACTTTCTTTATTCCATCTCGATACGACTACTACAATTCAAGCTATTCAAATTTAATTATAACGAAAGATGGCAACTTGTATTGTGACGTCACATATTTTTGCTATTCTGATTGGACTTTCTACTTTCGGATGTAATCCTGAGTAAGTCATAATTTATTACATCTTGATACACCAATTAGAACGCAAGATATTAAAATCTAAAAAATTTGAAAATGGCCACCATAACCAAGTGTCCATATATATTTTTTCTGTTCTGAGATAGCTATTATTTTCGCGGTGTCACGTTGAGTCAAACCCCATTTATTTCACTCTCTAGCACAATTTATTTTATAAAATATGAAAATGACCCCCTGGGGGCGAGGATTTCGTTTGATCGTCCCGGCGCAACCTATATCTTTTTCGATCTACAAATGGGAAACTCGAATCTGAATTTATTTTTCATGTTCCTCATCTCTAAATAAGACAAAAAAATTGCCTATGCTATTTTTCCTCTTATTTACGTGGGAAATTTAATTCTAAATACCGTATGGGTAATGTTAAAGTTGGTGGTTGAAAATTGTATGACGTCACACCCTATCACTTTCGTGATAGTAATTTCAAGTTACCTGCCATTCTCGGCTAGACATTGTTTATTTCAGCTCGATACACCTAGTGAAACGGAAGGAACTGAAATCTATTTATATGCCAAGATGACGCGGCAAGACAATGCCATCCTCAGCCAATCATCCTTTATTTCACTCCGGTAGCTAAATTAGAAGACCAGATATTCAATGTATCCTCAATATGTGTATTGTGAGAGTGCATCGTTACTATGGAAACGGTACATCTTTTAACATTTTAATGCGGCTAAAGCCTTAACGTGACTTTTTTACATCGTTCTGTGAAGTCTGTCTACAATTTGCTTATTGATTCCTATGTAATGGTCGAATATGTATTTAATAATTCAGTCTTGTTACCGTGGAAACGGTAGTTTGACATGTGGTGCAAGTCTTAAGAGTTGAGTCCCATACAATCATGCGAAGTTCGAAGCAAATTAGTCTAAATGTTCTGATATGAGGCGCGAATGTAAGTTTTAGTAATTGAGTCTCGTTATCATGGACACGGTAATATGGGAAGTTCTGGCGCAGCTAAAACATTGAGGTTTGCACACTCTATCAGAATACCGAGTTTGGATGTAATAGGTCCAGCCAATCTTACGTAATTCGTTAAAATCCGTTTTCCTTTGATTACCATTACATGGAAACCATTCAGTTTTCGTTAATTTCTTAATCTATAAACCTTCTCCACCACAACCACTATCACTGTATCGGTGATCATCGGTACGGAAACCTATGAGGAGTTTAATTACAAAATGTACAAACTGAATGTATAAGAAACCTAGAGAGGTGGTGAAAAACTAATCTAGATTTGGTGGGAAACATTGATCTTGTGTCTGGGTCGAATTGGAGAATGTGGAAATGAGAGTGTAGGATTTGCTTAATCGTTGTTAGTTTAGGATGGCATTGGGTGATTAGAGCCGGTGGGTTGGGATTGGTGTTGGAGGTTTGAGTGAGTTAAATATGTGCGGATGCACGGCGAATCTGTTTGGTTACAAGGTTAGATGGGTAGCCTCGGTTGACCACAGCCTCCTGGAGGCGTTGGTTGTAAGTTTTAGGGCAAGGAGAAAGAAATCGCTTTCTTGGTGTGGTAAGGATGGGAACTTGAGTAGTGTAAATACTGCATATGGTTGGTGGATTTTTTGTGAACAGAAGTAGTGAGGGTCTTGTTTTCTAAAGTGATGTCCAGGTCAAGGAATGTGAGACTTTTGTTAGAAATGGACCAAGTGAACTGAACAACAAGGAATTGGTTTAGCTGTTCTAGAAATGTGTTGAGACTGTTTTCACCATGAGGCCACAACATCAGGATATCATCCAAAACACGCATCCTGAAACAGGTGGGTCTCTTAACGCTCGTGTTAATATCCATCGCCATTTTTCCACTGGGGTCATTCCACGTCAGATCATTCAGACCATGTCACCCGACCGTCTCAGATTTTGATGAAATTTGGTATACTTGTTATTCATGTTAAAAAAAAAATTATATCCTGAAAATTTCAGGTCAGTATCTTAATTTGATCTAAACTTATGAATTTTCTTAATTTTGGTTAGAAATTGGAGAAAACAGTTGTCGATTTTCAACAAAAAGTACTTTGTTTTGCAATTTATTTTACTATAAATTCACTACACGCCCTACAAACCTACAAATTAGTACGCTTATGGTTTAAACCCTGCTGATTTCAAAACTTACATCAGATTTCAATTATTTCTTCACAATCAGTGAGTGTCTGCCATAATAAAATAGGTTATGCATGGCTCAAAATGCAATGACCTCGAAACTTTGGAGATGATTTACTAAACTTGCGTAGCTCCTACAGTGATAAAAAATAGTACCATTGGAAAGCTAATTTTGTGAGCTTTCCAAATCTGAAATAAAACGTTAGTGTATTTTACTTTAAACAATTAAAAATTTGTTTTTGCGTAAAACCATAAAATTTGATATTACATATTTTTTAATGCGAGATCTGCAAAATGCTTACTTCTCTAATCAGACAGCTTTTGCTGGTAAGACTTTCTTTCAGTTAGTTCAGTAGACTCTTTATGTATATATTTATACATAAACTTTTATCAAATATACAGGGTGATTCACGAAATCCGTAACAGAGTCTTAACTCAGCTCCTAGTTCACAGAAATCTTCGAAATAAAAAAATGTTAATATCGAAGTGCATGTGCCAAAGCACGTGGTGATGCTTCTGAAATCAGGTGCGTCTCAGGAATAACTAGGGGGGAAGGGGTTACTTCAAAATTTTGAATGTTAACAGGGATTGATTTTGCCCTCATTGAAACAGTTGCTAAATTTTTAACAACTTTTAGAGGAAACAATTTTCGATAGCTAGAAGACCTAATTGGTGATCGAAATTAACATGGCGTAGAGGGTTTTCGGGAGTTTTGTTTGCTGTAACTAAAAAAAAATATAGTAAATCAAGATTCCAAACTAAAGTGAAATACAAAATGGGATATGCGGAATCAAAGGTTGAAAATTTTAAAAACAGGGGCTATTGGAGGGGAGGCAACATCAAAATTTTAAATATACACAATGGTTGATTGTGCTTTCTTTGAAATAAACATAACATTTTGAACAACTTTCAGAGGAAACATTTGTCAAAGTCTTCATTACAAGAGTTAATTGGTAAGTTAACTGTTGACCTACCAATTAACTCAAATTGTCAAAAGTTACGAGATATTAAACAATATTTGCTCTGAAAGTTGTTCAAAATTTCATGTTTGTTTCAAAGAAAGCAAAATCAACAATTGTTTCTATTTAAAATTTTGAAGGTAAGCAGAGCAGGTGTTTGGGTCCCGCATAATCTGTCCGAAGAAAACAAAGCTAACCGGTCCAACACATGCAACTTATTGCTTCAGCGGCACAATACAGAACCGTTTTTTAATCGCTTGATCACCGGAGATGAAAAATGGGTTCTGTATGATAATCCAAAACGCAAAAGGCAGTGGCTCTCTCCGAATGAATTGCGACACAGTACAGCTAAGCCATGTTTATACCACAAAAAGGCGCTTTTGTGTGTTTGGTGGAGTATTCACGCGGTCATTTTGAAGTGCTTCAACCTGGCCAAACTGTGAATGCAGACCTTTACTGTGAACAATTGGATCGTGTACAGCAATCTTTTGAAAAGTGGCCAGCGATTGTCAACAGAAAAGGCGTTATTCTGCAACACGATAATCCAAGACCGCACTGCGCAAAACGAACCCTGGAAAAAGTTAATGACTTGGGGTGGGAGGTATTGCCTCACCAACGATACTCGCCCGCTCTTGCGTTCACGCATTCCCTCAACATTTTTTAAGCTGTTAAACTTTGAAACTGAGGATGATGTCCAAAATGCCCTCTCCAGATATTTTGATCAAAAACCAATTGAGTTTTATCGATCCGGCATTGAAAATTTGCATACTAGATGGCAAAATTTTGTTGATAACGAGGGTGATTACATCATTGATTAAAAATAAAAACTTGTTCACAATTTATCTGTTTGCATTTACTGTCAAAAAACGACATGACTTTCCGGTCACCCCAATACTTACGTGTATCTTGACGAAGATCACGTGCACAATTACACACTTAACACTATAAAGTCATTTAAAATTTTCGGTATCAGCCATCCTCAGTTGTAGAGAGGAAAAGAGTTCAGTGAACACACGTATACAATTGGAGGAGATAGAAAAACAATATGGAGGACGTCCACATCACAAACAAGTGACGACGTTCTGCCCGTGCGCAAGTACTGATAGGAAGCGGGTTTTGGAAATGGCGTTTTGTGTTGAAAATTGAGCTAAGTACAATAAATAATAATAAAAACTGGGACTCAGTAAGGGAAACGTAGTCAGGAAAGTAAAATACACTATGGAAACCGCAATCGGAGAAAGTGGGATACAGTATAGAAAATGCACCCTGAAAAACAGTGGGAATTTAGTATAGAAAACGGAGTCAGAGAAAGTGGAATATAGCATAGGAAACACAATGAAAAGGGAGTGAGAAACCGAGTCAATCACAAAAAGTGGGTGTCACTATAGAAAACGCTTTAAAAAAAATGAATGGGCAGGAATGAAGGGGGAGTATGCGTGTAGACGTGGAGAGAAAAAGAAAAAGTTATGCAAGTTTAGATGAGGTTTTTAACCGTTTTCTATACTGACTCGGCCACTTACTCCCTTTCCATTGCGTTTCTATACTATATTCCACTTTCTCTGACTCTGGGTAGATTGCAAAGATTATGAGTAAAGTGCCACAATACTCCCCCCCCCCCCCCTCTCTCCCCCTGCTACAAAGACCGAAGTTACACTGTGAACAAAGGGACTGTCAAGCAAGTTTTAGCTTCCCCTTTGTGTACATTCAGTGTCACACATGCATCGTTCATCGCACCTCTAGATAGTTAAATCTTACAGCCAGTGCCATTCCTACAGGAAATGTATATCCATTACAAGCAACGTAATGAACTACATATATATAATTTGAAAAATCATCACGAATAAGATATTCAAGGTCAAAGCATAAGACACTGAAACTGTATAAAAGGAAAAGCCGTTTATCTTTTATTAAAAGAACACTATTTTTATCTTTGAAATGAACCCAACATGAAGATTCTATCTTAAGGGGAAGTTATGATTTTTCCCCTTAAGTTGGCAGCCCTGCTACACAAAAATATGGGAGCTGTTATTCTACAGATATACTTTGCACCTCAAATACTATTACTATCTCACCAAGTTTCCTGTAACTTAAAAATGGTGAGGTCAGAAGTCCCATTCATTTTGCGTGATTTGGTGTGGAATGGCCCACATCGAATAAGAATGCATTGTCGTTGGCGTAGCATAAATTTATCAAATTAATACATTATTTCAACTCTCCTATTGATAACAATAATGATTTATTACAGATAAACAATATAGGCTTAGCTTGAATTGTGTCAAATAAATTGAGTTTTACATTATATATAATTCTTTTACATATTCAGGAAGACCCGAAAAGGCCGAAAGAGAAAAAAATATATAATATTCATAATCAACTAAATACTTGGAAATGCATAAAAAATTAATATGGGCCTGGGAATTGTGCATTATATACTGTTTATGTAATAGTATATACATTCTCTGAAATTTATTTTACCTACCAATACTATTAGCAGTCAGTTTTGTTGATTGTCGGAAACCTTTTATTCTATTTCTCAAGAAACCAGTAATTAAATACGTTCGCGTGAAAAAGAGAGAAGAAACAAAAACTATTTACCAATTTAATTTGAAATTTCGGAAAATGCCAAAAATGGAGCAATAAAAAAATGATGACAGAAACTCCCAAAGCACTTTCATCTCTCGACGTAAGTGCAAGGAAAAACCCTTGTAGATTGTCTCCTAGAACTAACTTATCATCGTTTGATTTTGGATCAGGTTATGCACTATACGTAGCTGATTGTGGAACAAAAAAAAAAAAAAATATTTGTCTGTCTCTAGTACCGTAGTGCTGCCACCTTTCGGGTATCTTTGAACTGCCGTTCTGTCGATAAAGTATTTTTTTTTTTTTTTTACATATTTCAATTTCTAGATCTAGGTAATATGTACAATCTTAATTTTTTTAAATATTGTTCTTGAAACCTTTATGAAGGCTATGAAGGATTATTTATATTATCTATGGAAACATTAGTGACATTATAAATACTAAGCATAACCAGATGGAAATTCGTAGATTTTTAGAACAAAATTTCGAGCAACGAGGATTTTTTTTCCTGTAGAAGATAGAGCACACATGCAGCGAGTGAAATATAAAAAAAAAGGAAGTCTAAAAAATAATATGACTTCATTTGATCGTAACATCTCAATCCATTAACAGTTATGCGATGATTAATAAAAGCGTCTTTGCGTGCTCCGCGCCACAGTAGAGCTTCTTTGTTCGTTCGTGCTGCGAGGAGTCAGTCTTCTACATCAACACAAACACATTGAATGTTGTACATAGCTATATAACATCCAAATTAGAAAGTATCATTTTGTACTGACTGTCTAGAGACGGTGCTAGATGGAGCCTTAGGGGCTGAAGGCCCATAAAATCAACCTTAGACCCCAATTTGAACAGTATTCTTTGTTTTCTAAATGTGCTACAAACTCAGGTCAGTTCTCTGACTTTTTCCAATTGAAATATTGTAGTGCCTCGGACATTTTATCCTGACGTCGTCATTGTCACGGTAACTGAAATGCAGGAACTTACAACTAAAATTGCTATTTGGTAAAATTCTGTAGTATCAAAAATGTAGTTTCCATTTAAGTGCTGTTCATAAATGAGAAATTAAAAATAAATGATAGCAGTCTTCCGAATTCGACAGGTCCTTCAAGGTAATTTAAACTTTCTCCATCCATAACTATCCTTCTTGCCAATCCTGAAATCCTCAGCTATCAGTCTGACTTTCGTGACTACAATCCGCTACTTATATAAGTAGATCCCAAGGTATCCTCCCGACACTGGGCCAACACCGAAAATTTAAACTCCCATCGGAAATCGAACCTGGGACCTCCACAGTGAAGGCGACTGCGCTACGCATTACACCACGCCGAAGGTTGATTCTAATTCAGATTCCCAACCGGGCTTCCGCTGAACCGTAGGGTTCCTCGACGAAGTATTAGATGTTCCGTGAAAATCAGTATTTAAAACATACGATTTATTGTTTGGTTCACCTACTGCACAATACCACTTTATATTTTGCCCTAGACAAAATAAAAAATACGTGCCAGGCAGCCGGGGTTCCCCAAAGTTTTGTTAAGTATTTCCGGGATTCTCACGTGACGAAAAAGGTTGGGACACACTATCCTAATCATTGGACGCGAAATTCCATAGTCAAATATGGATGCCCAATTCTTTATGAATGGTGTATTTGAATTTAAATACTAAATTAGGAGATTGCTTTCTTCCTGACAATGAAAAGACGCTGCGATATGTTTAAAATAATTTCCGTCAACTTCAAAGAACAAAGACGATATACAGCCAGGCTTTTGAGGAACAGCGGAGGGTGGCTAATGATTGACATCTTAAGTCATGATAGTCCAGCTATGTTAGAGATTATCAAAACAAATGTTGTTTATTGTTACCAACTGTAATCAATAAAAAGCAGGTTTCTTTCAAAGAAAGCAAAATCAATCCCTGTTTCAATTTAAAATTTTGAAGTCCCTTATCCCCGCAGCACTAATCCCGGTACGCACTTGTTTCCGAAAATTTCATTGTTTGATTGAGCGTATCTAATTTGGTACTTCACTTTACACTGGAACCTTTGTTTATTATTCCCTTTGGGTTACAGCATCTGGGAACCCTGAAAATCTTCTACACCATATTATTGTTGGTTTACTAATTACTCTTTTAGCTAACAAACGGTATGAGGTATAGAACCGTGTTTTCTCTGCAAGTTAGTAAAAATTTAGCGCTTGTTTCAAAGGGAACAAAATCAATCCCTATTGCCATTTAATAATTTTAAGTCCCGGGACGCCAGTGCATGTGCACTTTGGTAAGTATTTTTTTTTTTTTTTTATAAACTCTATGTGCAATAGGAGCAAAATTATATATTCCTTTAATATTATTTCAGGCAGACGAATTCATAGGAAGTTATAATAGAATTGTACTTAAAATAGGAAGCAACAGCGCCTGTACATTTAATTAACTGCGAGAGGTCTCGACAGATATGACAACGTTGTTTAGAAAAAGAAATGAAGTAACAGCTCGCACCTGCTTTTTTTCCATTGGTGTGCTATTGTTAATAGTCTTCGCGATATTTGGAGTAGGAATTTGCTACTTTTCATCAATCGTAGAAGTGATAGCAATTTAGCCGAAGTAGTATTAAAAAAATAGCAGCTACGCTATTTTTTTGCCCATACCTACTGTTTAAGCGTGTATGGAAGAGCATACACATAGACTTTTGTTCCAAGGTTTTTCTAGTTAATTTCGCTCCAGAAATTTCTGAATACCGAGGCTATTTGTTGCAATATACTCAAATCACGTACAGATACATATCAAGGACACATCAGAGACCTTTGTTTCGTAAATAACTCCATTTTCACCTAAATGTCACAAAGATGTTTGTTCGCACATACGCCTCATTTTTTTTTATTTCTGTGACAAGAAAATTGAAAAAGTCAACTTCCATTACATTGCAAGGGAAGACCTAGACATACTCCGCTCTTCCCTCGAAACCCGTTTCAAAGATGTTCAGACATTCCCTGGAACTCGCAATTTCCACTGCCTTAAACCACTCAATTTTACAGGCACAATTGAAGCTAGACGAATAAGCAGTGATGAAGAACCCGAGCTTACTTTCAACATGACGAACCTCCCCAAATTTCCCGTGAATGCTGATCTGTATCCCGGATGTTTTATCGCTTGCAAGTATGATCATTTGTGGTAGTCTGGAATGATATCGGAGGTTAATCAAAACGAGGGAGATGCTGTTGTCAAGTTTCTTCACTCAAATCGACCGTCATCTTCATTCTGCAGGTCTAGCCGTAATGATTCTTGCTCAATACCATTGCATGCTTGGTATAGTAAAAACCCCAAAGACGATAACTGGCAGAAGTTACTTCTTTCCCAACGAGTGTATGGCGTTCATGGAAGAAAAAAATGAAAAGGTTACCTTTGTGATACTACGGATCAAAGAAACTCAGGAAAACTAAACATCCAAGGTAATAAACTATGATAATAGCATAGTCTATTATGGTCATTTTTGTTGTTGTTATTATTATTTTATCTGCTGTTACAAAATTGCCTCATTGTGAATTACGCCCCAATATATTTAACATGTTAAAGTCTCCATGAATCCTTCATTTCAATATGACAGGCAATTGTAAGACAGATGTCTTTGTATGCAATAATATTCTGAAAAACAAATTGAGGATCATGTAATGTTGCATAATTCAATAAACAAATTTTAAATTCTTTCAATCCTTTTCTTGCTAGGTCTTATTACCCTATTTACAACCATTCACAGTTTCTGACCGAAATTCTTTTCTTTTTTCTTTTTACTTCACACCACTTTTCTAAATTTTAAATACCCACAAACTAAAAATAAGTCTACACTTTCAGCAACACAATGTTAATTTTTATGACCAACAACCTTGTTTCGTTAATTTGTACAAAATGTTTAGCGTTAGCCTTTTTTTTTTTTTCACGATGTAAAAAAAAAAAACGTGAAATCAATCTTCCTTACAAACAGTAAAACAAAAAGTATTAGTTCCGTCATAACCACATGCTGAAAATTCAGGTTTTCGAAACCCAGTTTTTCCACCAATAAAACTAGGCTACAAGTACATTTATGAAATGTTTTATGCATTGATATAATATTGTTGGTGTTTTGTTTTTTCCTGAAATTTTCAAGATTTCATTGACTAATGAGTACAATTTCAAAGAGATTTGATCATTCGTTGTGAAGAAAAAAATAAATAAAATGTACACAACTGTCATTTTCCCGACGGTCTCACGAGGGACAGACAACGCAGATTTGACAAATGTTTCTTTCAACCATAAGAAAAGGGTGTACACGAAGTTTCATCAAAATCTGAGATGGTGGGTGACATGACATCGCTGAATTGACGTGCAATGACCCAATAGTAAAACGGTGACTCAATATTGGAGCTACTTCTCTTACATAGTGTGGAATGTACCTGAAATTATGTTAGTTTCATTGTTTCGGATGAGTGGAATGCAGAATCTGACCAAAAATCAAGGGGCGAAGTGAGTGCAAAAATTGCACTCTGGCTTGAATATTGTATCTCTGGACTCTCAACACCCCCTGATTTTGCATTCTACGCAACCGAAACAATTAAACTAGCAACATTTCAAACATATTCAACGCTATATAAGAGAAATAGTTCTAATACAAAGCTACGTCTAACCAAGCGTAATGAGAGTCAGAGGATCACATAGACTCTTATATATTACGTCCTATTTTCGGTAGTTTGCACGCAGTTTAGTGCGTATTGTGGCTATATAGAAATACAAAACGTAGTATTTGCAGGTGTTTCCAGTGATCTGTGGGAGCTAAGCTGCAGTATTATCTTATTTCGTATTATAATTTCAATACTCAATGTTATGTCAAAATGATCCTACAGCAAAACTTCCCCAGACACTTCTTAGGCCCACTCAGATGTATTTCCTACTTACCTATTCTACACATACACGCTTGCGAACATGTGTAGAATAGGTACTTGAAAGGTATAAACGATTCTGACTTCATTATAGAATTACCCAGCTGATCTGGTAGTCGTGCGGTTTGGGGCGCTAAGCCAACGACTCCAAGGTCCCGGGTTCGAATGCCAGCTGGGGCATGGATGTTCGTTTGTCGATTTTAGAGACTTAACAGCTAACAGACTCTAGACGGGTCGAAGTCGTTACTAAAATGGCCCCAAAATACATTATACATATATAATTACCCTTTACTTGAAAGGCACCGGTATATGTTCAAAGAAACATACACAGAAGCAACCAGCATTCATAAATAGCTACACATTTCTTTCTTGCTTCGAAGAAGTTTCTGGCCTCCACATTAGAAGGCTCTGATGTTCAATTGCTCCCTTTCTTAAAACACTTTGATATTTTGAAGCTTCTGACTGTTTCGACTTCTATATTTCAGCAATTCATAATATTTCAGTTTACCAACATCTTGAAGAATTCAGACACCTATAGAATTCAGGAACATCTACCGGCGAGGAAAGAAACTTCTTCGAAACCAGAAACAAGTGAGTAGTTATTTATAAATGCAGGTTACTTCTCTGTGGTATAAGTGACTGTTACCTCTTCATTACAGCAGCATTCAGTACTGCAAATTTGACAGCAGCAAAATAAATAAAATAAAAACAAGAGCTATTTGTGCACTTTACGAGGTACGGATCATGCAAGAGTAGTTTGTGGTGCACTTATTAATTCCTTTAATTTCAACACTTTTTACGTGGTGAGCCAATTTTATTTGGAATATAAAACCAGACTAAGGTCAGGAACTGCTCAAACGTAACGCACCATTCCAGCCTCGGTATTAAATTGTGCGCTTGAATTTCTTGAGCAATGACATTGTGGCGTATACTGACCACATCTAGTTTATCTAGTTAATTAATTACATTTAGGTAGGTACGTTCAGGTAACCTTGCTAAGAAATATACAAGAAGTATCGTTAATTCGTAATCAAAAAAGAGAAAGAAAAAAACAGTACATTCTCATGAGTTCTGAGAAAAAAAAATAGATTGAAGTTCCCAGTTCAAGAGCCTTAAAACAAAGATTTACTACTTACTATTATATTTGTAAACAATACCTTTCTCCGCCCATTTGCAGTCAACTAAAATTAAATGTGTAGTTTCTTAATTCTAATATGACACAGCAGTTTTCAATTAACTCACATTCAATTATATGGATGACAACATTTTTCCGACTTTTTCTAACTCGCTCGGTAATATTTTTTTATTTACTTTTGAAGTTGATGCGTACTTACCAAAATGCATTAGCCAACAAAACTTCCTGAGGTTTAACCCACATCAGGTATCATAAATACAATCAATTAAAATCAACAACTAGCCACACTTTGTTATAAGCTGCATTCGCAGCCAAAATACTATGAGAGTTAGTATTTATTACTGATCAATTCATAAACTATTATAATCTTTTACGACGCAATAACTATTTGCTTCAAAATCAAAACACTCTACTACAGCTGTAATCTCATCGCCATGTCGCCATCTTCCTTTCATTTTCATGTCCGTCTCGCCACAGTAATTTCCTGACGTAAACAAACTGCGATTAAAATAGTAAATACGGCGGAAGTCGAAGAGCGTCTCGCACTAGAAATTTGAGAGCACAGAGAGTGTGAACTGTTTAAGGTTAAGTGTTGATTACGCTTACGTTGCGTAATTTGCTTGCGATTAGAGGGAGTAGCCAATTGAAGCAAGTGTTTTATTCCATAATACGTAGAGCACGTAATAAAACACGCATTTCAATTGGCTACTGACCCAAATCGCAAGCAACGTAAGCTTTCATCAAATTCAGCCCTAGAACGCTATCTTTCGTGTTGTGGTAAATAACCTTCAGGACAACCAGTAATAATAAAATATCCAAAGCTTGAGAAAGCAGACCAAACATTTAGACAAAATGTTTCTGTTGTCATATCGTTAACAAAAAAAGATAATTTCAAGAAATATATGAAAAGTGTGCTGATTCCTGTTTGAATAGTGTCAACGAGGGCAGATCAGACAAAAAAAAAACTATAAAACATTTCGCACCTATGGTTGAAGCAGCTATTTTGTACTTAAGAGAAGAAATAACCTTAACAGACATTAGATATGAATGAAACATGATTAAGATATGAATGAAAAATACAAATTTCACAAAACACGGAAAGTTTGGTGCTATTCTAAGATACAGAGCAATGGAAGATCTACTATGACCTTTCAGGCAAGGGCGCCGATTTCTCTGTAACTTTGGGGGGGGGGGGGCTTTCAGATATTTTTTGTTGCCAGATAAGAGTCTAAGAAGGCATATATGATAAGAATCCAATTCAGATTTTGCCAAATATTGTATATTCATTAAAAAACATACCATAGTATACATATAGTCATTATGAAGGCTTTCACAGGCCCAGCTATTACAGAATTTAACAATGTTTGTATAACGTTAAAAAATTCACTAAGGCATATTATGTTCTAACTAAAAAAGTACAAAGTTTCTGCTGTTACTAGAAAAACTTAGGAAATAACAGAAACTAATGTTAGTCTATGCAGTGGAGCTATTCAGCTTTTCCAAATATGGTTCTCTTTCTGTCCGGCTCACCCTTCTCCCATGCTACTGCTTTATTGGACAAATATTGTTTTTGTTCCTTTAATTCTCGATCTTGACAGGCATGGTTGAAGAAGCTTCTGTCTCACATACAGTCAGAAAAAAAAATATTTCGACAAGTTGAACAACGAGGGAAAACAGACTTACCATACGCAAAACGTTGCCCATTTCGAAATCTCTTGCCCGTTCATGATAATTTGGATATCTTAGATAGAATGCTATAGAAATAACTAATACTCGATACACCTGTAAGATAACAGGCAACGAAAGAATGACAACTACGTAAATTAATCGCCAAAATGTATTTGGACAACCCCATACTACTCTCGAAAGAAATGTTTTAGGTACCCTATGGCGTACAAAAGCACTCTGCGGTGTGTGTTGAAGCAATCCACACCGTGTCAGGCATAAAGATGCAGCAAAGTGAGTTGAACAAAGTGAGTTGAACAACATTGGAACTGTTCACTTTAATTTCAAATTACGTGCATAAGATAAAAGCTGCTAAGACATAGTCAATCTTCTTGGAAAGCCATGCTCTACTGTTAGATACACCATGAAGAAACATAACACAGAACAATTATTGGGTATTCGTTCTGGTCAACTAAGGAAACTAACTGCACGGAATGAAACCTACCTTCTTCATTCTGTGAACAAAACTTAAAGAATTAGTGATAAAGATTTGACTACTTCACTTGCGTAGGATATGCAAGTTAATGTTACAGATGGGTAGATGTGAACAAAAAAAATGGGATTCAGAAGATGTGTAGTCAGAAACAAAACACACATATCAGAAGAAAGCAGAAGGAAGAAATTCTAACTTTCCAAAAAATATCAATATGAGTGCCTGGAATTTCGGAAAAAGTTATTGTTTCTAGGATGAGACGAAAATAAACATATATTGTAGTGATGTATATCAGGACGTGTGGCGAAAGAAGAATGAAGCTTTCAGAAAGCAGAACATTGCTTCAACTGGTAAAAATGTTAGAGGGCCTGTTACGATTTGGGGTTGTGTAATTACTAATTAAGTGACCAGTATTTATACCCTGGATACACATCTTCTAAATCCAACTTTTTTTCAATGAATTTTGGATTGTTTGTGGTGTAACCTTAACTTAC